>PVIH01003419.1:0-62739 GCA_004025045.1 Sigmodon hispidus
CACAACCACTGAACAGCTTGGGATCAGAAACACCCTGGACTGACCCTTCAAACCCCAGTCCAACTATAGGAACACCTGACTCACTCTTGAGGGAGGGGGGAAAGAACTGGATTTGGCCAGAAGTGGAGACTGATCTAAGCATTATTGGGTCAGTGGGACCATAGGACTGTCTGCTCCCTGCCCAGGGAGGGGATGGGGAATTGCGGAGAAGAAAAATGACCAGATGTGGTGGGAGGGGGAAGGGACCTTGAATAAGGATATACAGGGATGGAAAAAAAAAATTTAGAGGGAAAGCTGAACACAAAGTAACTATATGTGTAGCAATCTTATTTGCATTATCACCCTTGATAAATCATGCTTATGATTTTTATCTTCTTTATAGTTATTGTTAACTTATCAGCATCATTTTAAATTCATTTTACTGTTTTTTGATAAATAAAGAAAAAAAAAAAAAGATAGTGACCTGATGTGGCGGGAGGGGGAAGGGACCTTGAATAAGGATATACAGGGACGGAAAAAAAATTCAGAGGGAAAGCTGAACACAAAGTAAATATATGTGTAGCAATCTTTTTTGCATTATCACCCTTGATAAGTCATGCTTAGGATTTTTATCTTCTTTATAGTTATTATTAACTTATCAGTATTTTAAATTCATTTTACTGTTTTTCTTGATAAGTACAAAATAAATAAAGAAGAAAAAATATAAAAAAAAAATAAATCTGATTTGACCATAGCCAACAGTTGTGATAACAGTGTTTGTCCATTTATAAAAACAAATCCCTCAAAATTTAATTTCTTAAAAAAATCCTACCTGTCAGTATCAATATATGAGAATTAAGTTTCCAACACACAAAATTTGAAATGTACACACATAGTATTGTAGCATCATAGTTCAGGAAAATGATGTTGATTTAAATAACACCATTCTCATTTTACAGATTTTAAAAAAATAATATCAGATATGAAAATCTACCATCACATACAGGATTAATGATACTCAGACTTGGCAATAGTTTGGGCCCTTAGACTTTATTCTCTGTAACTTTGTTTTCTAAAAATAAAAATAAATATTTTTAATTTTGAAAATTATCACCCCTATAGTAAAACTGTTTTATTAATAAGACTAAAAAGGAGAATATTTTATAAATACTCTGTAGTGAGATTATGTTGGTACTTTGTAAATACTTTTTCCTCCCACTGGTTTAAATTAGAAAAAGAAAGACTTATTCAAGTACGGCTATAAAATTCTGGTGAAATAGTCATATTTAACTGAGATTATGATGATCATTTATAGTATTTTGGTGATTTTGGAAGAATCTTCACAGGGCTTCTGAGAAGTATAAATTAGATCTTGAGCTGCTTTCTAAGATATAAGAATCACAAAAAATCTACAAAATTCTACAGAATAAAAGAAAGTAAGATATCTGCCCTGTTCACCAAATTTAGTCCTGTTCCAGACTCCAAAAAAATGTCTACAGAAAGTAATAAAGTTTTGCTCACTGCTACTCATATGTAAGTTATGATTCTAGTTCACTGATATTTCAAAATAAAATATAAATATTAAAAATGAAAAAAAAACCTGATTGGCCAGAGGCAGACAGGAAGTGTGGTTAGGGATAGCAGACTATGAAAATGTATTTCTTCCTTACAGCTTTAATACTTTCTAAGTTCTAACTCCTTCTAGTCTGTAATTTCTTCTACTCTATTTCTAATTCTTCTCAGCTCTAACTTCTTAGTGCCTCTCTCTCTCTCCCTCCCTCCCCCCTCCCTCCTCCAACCCCCCCTCTCTCCATGGCTATATACATATTTTTCACAGCAGACACTTTGCAATACTAATCAAAGTTACAAAGCTACCACTCACTGTCATAGCACATTACTTGGGTAGATGATAAAGAACAAAGCCATATACCATGGCAAGGCACAGTTGGCAACATGGCACTTGGCATTTTCCAGGGCAGTGACATCTGATGTTAGCGGGATATAAAATTACTTTTATCTGGACTTGGTTAATTAATTGTTGCTATTTGGAATCTGAATAATAAACAGTTAGCTGAAGCTTGAGTTTTATATTATAAACTGAGATTAGAAGTTTGAATAGAGTGTTAATTGCTAATTATTTAGTGGGGAATGCTGCTGGTCTTGTTATCAGATGGACCTGGCTGTGGAAGCTGGCAAGAAATTCAGGCCACTTTTGTCTCTGATAGACTTTGATTCAACAACTCAGACATTGTATAATTTCATCTTTGAATAACTTGGAAAAGTCCAACTAGTATTTTTCCACAGAGACACTATGTCTGGGCTATATCCCTCTTATCTTAGATAATCGTAGAGACTAGGCTTCTAAATATCTTACAGCCCATGTGGTACAATAGATACAGTTATGAAGCATATTCTACTTATTTCTATACATCACAATTATATAGCTTAATGAGAAATCACCTTCTTCACCATTCACAAATATATTTGCCCATAAGATTGAGATGCAACTATGAGATTACATACACATCTTATATGAAAATGTAGGTAATGGATAAATACCACAGATGTTTTTGTACATGTGAAATCACAGATGGAATCAACAGTTTTCAGACTCAGTGGTCCCTAAAGCCTTGCCCAGATGGGATCTCCTCCTTCAGAGATTTATTCATCTGGTAGGTTGACATCTGAATTATCAATTGATAAAAGCTCTATTTGTATCATGGTAAGCCATATCTCATTACAATGTGCTACTTATAAATTTTTACTGTAAAAATTCAATATAACTAGCCATTTATATTGGCACATTCCTCTAATCCCAGTTCTTTGGATGAAGTGACAGGTGGATTTCTGTAAGTTTAGAAACAATCTGGAAAACATACTGAGTTCTAAGCCAGTTTGAAATACATAGTGAAACTTAGTTTAAAAAAAAAACAAATTTCCCATCATTTTCTTCACAATATAATATAATAAAAAACTACTGGTCTTTCTCCTTTTCTTATATAACTATTTTTCTAATGTTTTTTTTATAATGACTACATAAACATTATTGGAAATGTGTTTTGAAAATTATTCTTGGAAATGAGAAGCTGTTGTCTAGGCAACTGTTAACAACAACAGCAAAAACAAAAACAAAGCTGAATTCTTTTTTTTTTTAATGCCAGGGGAGAGCGCAAATGCAGTCCCCCACTACCACAAATTATACAGTTGAGTTTCCTGCATTTGGGGAAATCGCGGTGGTCAGCACATCCGGAGTACAATGGATAAGCCTTGCCCTGGGAACACTACCTTCACGATCATGGTATCTCCCCTGCCAGGTAAGTATAAAAGCTGAATTCAAGAGTCATCAATACATCTATTATGGTTGTCTTGTTTGAATCCTCTTACAAAAAATAAAGTACGTTAATGGCCAATTAATGGGATAAATTCAGAGAGAATAAGCATATCACATATTGTTTGAGAATTCTTCCTCTTTCCTGTCTTCTCTGGTGTCTCCATCTTACTGAGATTCAAATGTGCAGACTGCATCTAGAAAGTAGCTGGGTGCTCAAGCCTAATATTTAGAATACTCTGTAATCCTCCAACAGTACCTGCTACTATGTGCTTCTGAAAAGACCTTAAATACTAGGGGTTTGTTATCAGATGAAATATGTCATTTCTGCACATCACATTTCTCAGTAGTAGCACTATTTGGCTGTTATCTACTGTGGGAGAAATGCTTTACACACACTATGAACTGTTTGTAGGAATCAGTTCACCTCTGTCATGCTTTGGTTTTCCCAAAGCAGGCTTGACTCTGTCATTTCCATCCCTTGCCCCTTAATCAGAATGTCCTCTTTCTTCTTGCTCATTAATAAGATGCAGAATATAGATATGACTTCTCTTTTCTTTCCAAATCAAGGAAAGAAACACTAAGGAACACTAAAAGAAGGGGATCCCATACCTGCTGTGGCATCATCTACTATCTTTTTTATACTGAAATGCATATCAAATAACCAGTCAATGTACTCATTCTCTAATGATGCTGATGCTTCTACAGCTTGGTTAATAGATTTTGATTTATTCTGTATGAAAATATGAACAAGACGCTATTCATTTTTCTGCAACATCAGAAATTTCTTTAAGAGCTCTGATTTCATGTCGTACCAATTTGGGTAGCTTCTATTCACCATAAAACCTACTCTTTCTGACATGATTTTCTGTCTGTGTAGAGCTCCAGCACCATGTTGAATCATATAGTTTAGGGGATCAGCACCTTCTAGAGTCATGTAGCTCAGATGTTCTCTCCAAGGCCTCATATCAGTACATATCTCAGAGGTACCATCATCCTTCACTTTCCTTGCCATGGTTCATGTTTGGGATGAGTGGTCATGTTGGGGTTTAGGCTCTAGGTTGAGAATGATTATTTTGAAGCATCTGGGGATGTAATGTTACCCAGTCACACCCTGGTTCATTGACCTTCTGAATAAATGTTACAAATCTTGAAGACTAAGGCAAAGCTAGACTAATTTCAAAAAGAAGCATCTTTCTATGTACATGGGATCAAATACTGGGGTATATTGGGTACACAGCAAGCAATGGGGAATGAAGATTCATGCATATATAAAACATCAGCTTAATCACTTATGGAGAGACTACAAAGCAATATAGTAAGACATGGACTAAAACTTACCTGGTACCTTTTATGTTCCAAATATACTAAGTATCAAGTTACTTAATTACTGGTTCCCAAAGCACAGGGTTTATTGATGTGAGATTAAATAAATTTCGAGCTTGCAGGCAGACAAATTTTATCTAAATGATCTAATGTGTGGCTACATGTGGTGGTGTGCTATGATATTGATGAGGTTGGATACCCTTATAATTCCTAAAAGAATGTATATCTCTAGTGTGATAATACTTGAAGTTAAGTTTATAAGTATATACAATGGGGACTCTAATAATAGGTTTAGTAGTTTACAAGTAAAAGAGACTTTCAGGGGACTCTGTCCAAGAGGGGTCACCAAGGGAAAGCATTTTTTTTTGCAATTGGGGACCAGAGTTTTCACAAAAGAATTAAGTCTGTGAACACCTTAAATTTAGAATACATATTCTCCCAAGTTGTGTGACAAGCTGTACTTAATGATATATATTGCATACATCTCTGACTTTCCTTGAGCCTCAGTTCTACCATCAATAAAGTGTAAATCATTGTTTCTCCTTTATCTCCCTGGCAGGATTTGTGGGGTGAAATCAAGTTATCAACATTAACTTGTGAATTGTAAAGAAGTTTCATCAGTGATCAGACTGCATGTGAATACTGTCTTAGATGCTTGTGTTTAAAACTGTCTATGGATTCCATTCTTTTAAGTACTAGTCATCATTTTGGCCTGTTGCCATCACATATTAATAAGTGATCAAAACAAGAAGGCGTCTGATCCACAATCACAGCACCGTTCAAAAAGCTGGGGAAGTATTGTAATGAACATTCTTGTCAAGAACCACTGTTTAAACCAGTATCAATACCTCCTGGGCAAGGCAGTATGAACACAGCAGAGATTCCACCAGGTCATCTTTCAACACAGATAGTGCCAGACCTAGAGCACAAATAGTCTTCCACTGACAACCTCATTGAACTTGGCCAACTCACTCAGTCTTTCTAAACTTGGTTTGAAAGCTGTTAAATGTTATTAATAAAAATTCTTACTTATATATTACATATATACATATATATTAGAAAATTGGCACTTTCAGGCCTCTAATAACTTATTTTTTTCCAGAGACCCAGAAACAGTGCTATTTTAGGAAGAAAGAGAGGCACAAGTAGTCATCTATGTTTTAGAGAGCCCCATAGTTATTTTTCTTCATGTAAATTATTTTAGTGGGTTAGGCTACAATGAACAAAATATAAAAATCCTGTTTTATCATGATTATGTAAAACAAATCAGAAAAATGTTATATTCTCTATGTTCAGGTTGAATGTTCACTATTATACACTAAGGGGAAATATAACACCAGATAATGCAGTTAAGAAATTGGCAAAAATGATGTGTGAGATGGGGCTGTGCCAGGTATGACACCAAAGCAAGTTAAACAAAGGACTTGACCAGATCCAGATTCTGTCACAGAAGAAATTAGATATTTTGAAGAAAAAAAGTCAGTAATTGATTTCTAACGTTTTTGGGCAGATGATTGCCTGCCATGAAAATTTGTCTGGCATATTTTCTGTATCTTATATGATGGGTAGGTTTTGTCAGGAGCTCATAAAATGCTGTGTGTGAAAATGCATTGAATTTACAATTTATTAACTATCAAAGGGTGAGAAATCAGATAGGTATGACTATGCTTCCCCCTTCTGCTTCTAACACTACAGCTGCTCATGACCTGCTCTAATTATCTTTACAAGGGCATCACATCCTGCATGGGCAATAGAAGTTAAGTCATGCTTATGATTTCTATCTTCTTTATAGTTATTGTTAACTTTTCAGCATTTTAAATTCATTTTACTGTTTTTTTGATAAATACAAAATAAATAAAGAAGAAAAAAAAAGAAGTTAAGTCAAATATTTACTTTTAATTGTTAACTGGAATTGCAGATGGAACGTTTTACAAAGCACTAAGAACACCAAGGTTACCATTATTCTTTTCCATTACTCCTGTGAAATGTTTAGTACATATAGAAAGACATTTTCACACTTTGGGTATCTATCCGCACCTCAGACAGTGAGTAGCCATGAGTAGCTAAATAAAATTTTTCTTTGCATAGTACTGCGATCAATTGGCCAAGACACACAGAAATGTTGGTATCTTTGTTTGAATTCTGCTAAAGATGTGTAAGTCAAACAGGAAGATTTCACTAAAGCTCCTGCCTTCCTCAGTGTCAAGAAGTCTATGGAGCAGATACAGCTCTGGAGGGAAAGATGTTTCTATCAGTCACCTCATGATGTCTCAACTCAGTGTCAGAATGGAAGGACAATGCAGCAGATACTTGTTGTCTGGAAGCCAGAAGGTCAGGGGCACAGTGCAGTTTGGGCTGCTTTCTATTGATAAGTTGCAGTTAGGACTTTGTCTAAGTAAATCAGTTATACATTCCTTTGTCAGGTGTTTGTGTGTGCGAGAGAGTGTGTTTGTGTGTCTGTGTGTGTCTATGTAATTATGACAAAGACAGAGAAAGAGACAGAGAGGGGGAGAGAGAGGAGAGAGAGAGAGAGAGAAAGAGAGAGAGAGAGAGAGAGAGAGAGAGAGAGAGAGAGAGAGAGAGGCTGACTTTTTATCTTTGGTGTTTCCAGCCCTTGCTGTAATAATACAAGCCTCATCAAATTAGCATTTTCACATAATGAACATAGTTAACATTAATTATCCTATTAAAGACATTTATCTACAAGTAGAAAAAAATCATGAGTAAGATTTGAATGTGAATTCAGGAGGACACAATTCAGCACATAATAAATTGCTACAATAAAACAGCACAACACACATAGAAAGCTGGTAATTAGGATTATTAATGTTATTGGATAATTGATTTATTGCATAAAAACAAATAAAATGAGTGACATTTACTCAAAATAAGAAAAAAAATCCACTGATTTACAAATGTTCACAATTAGTGTGTGTGCCTTTGATATATTTAAAAGTAGCTTTTTAAATTTTAAAAGAAACCAAAAGTTATTTTATTGACTTCTAAAATTAATATTTATTGCATAATTAAGAATTAAATTTCTATCACTATGCTTTTCCTTCAATTTACATGTATTATTTTCTCTAAGTAAAAAATATTAGCAAACTTCTTTGGTAATTTCTGCAACTCTAGGCCAATTAACTATTTTAGCTTTATTAAATAATTTAATGCCTTAAATTTTATTTTTAGGTAATTCTTTCTAATAATATATATTTTGGAGTACTTAAACAACTCCCAAGCATCTAATAAATAAAAACTGTAAGTAAGTTACAATTCTTTTTCGAGGTGTAGTAAAATCCCCTTAGACTTTTCAATCTGGAATGACAAAAAAAAATCAAAATTTTCATTTCTATATTTCAAATTATAATAAATATTTTTTTATATATCATAGAAAGTCAAATTGTAGCTTAACAGGTCAAGTTATCTGACATTATGGATAACTAAAATGTGAAATAAACTTATTTTTTTCCAAATTGAACCCCAAATTATTAACAAAGATATAATTCTCCTTATCTAGCTCTGAAACTATTTAAAATATGTCAATTCCCAGCTACCAGAGCCTATGCTGTGTCAAGCATCATATCAGTTAGTCTTTCTGAAAGTTATTAAAGTGGAAAGTACTAATGTCCTACTCAAATACCTTTTTTTGTCATTTCCAGGAACATTAGGAGAAAATAAATGCAGAGGTACTAACATATCTAAGGTATGCAACCTGATATACATAGCTACTATCTGAAAGAAAGAATTATTTTTAAATTATGCTTATTGTTAATTAAAAACTGATTGGCCAATAGCAGAATAAGAAGTGACTGGGAGATATAGCCTGACACAGAGAAAACAATTGGAGAAAAAAGAGCAGAATCAGGAAATTTGGAGAAGACATGAATCAGCCACCAGGCAAACGATGTGTAAAAAAGTTATGATCCATGTGGCAAAGTATAAAACAAAATATGGGTTACATTAAATAAGAGATAGCAAGTAACAAGCCTGAGCTACTGGCTGAGCATTTATAATTAATATAAACCACCTCTATGTGGTAATTTGGGAAGCAGATTTCTGGTTTTGCTAGTTGCTGAAAGGACAGAAAACTTCTACCTACAATTATCAGGTAGTGAGTTCTCAAGATTGATTAAATAGTTTTTAAAATACTACATTGAAGAAAGGACCCTCCAAAGTGTAAATGGTAATTTGAAGAATTGCCCATAGGAAGTAGGCAAGTTCATAACAGGGATGCTTGTGTTAGAAACATTTTATGACAAGTGAAACACACACAATGACCCTGAAAAGGAGGACAGATGTCATATTAAAAGAACAGCCCAAAGCTCAGTATATGACACTTAGGAGACAACAAGGAAAGAATGAAATCAGACAGAAAATAGTAGCAGCTGGCCAGGTCCTGCTGGTCATTTACTTTGAAAGAGAAGGTAACAGTGCAATGAATTGACATAGATACATCTTGACCTACTATGACATAATAATGTTGACAATGAAATGTGCTAGGGGAGAAAGTGAAGGGATAGTTTGATGTGAAGGGAACACCACATGCAAATGAAAATGATGCTTCATGTCATAGAACATTTGTAGAGATGCTGAGATATGTTCAGATTCAGAAGACCCAGAAGATGTGTAGTAGGATATTTTAAATGAATCTTCAGTGATCCTTGCTGT
Organism: Sigmodon hispidus; assembly: GCA_004025045.1. Classification (NCBI taxonomy): domain Eukaryota; kingdom Metazoa; phylum Chordata; class Mammalia; order Rodentia; family Cricetidae; genus Sigmodon; species Sigmodon hispidus. Next base: position 9,302 of record PVIH01003419.1, read on the forward strand.
GAGCCACTGACAGAAAGACATGAAGAAGATACATCAGTGCCACTATAAAAGGAGGATCAAATGTTCTGTTCAGAATCTGTTAGTTTGTGGAACTGAGTGGACTATCATGAGTTAATATCACATTGGGGCTAAAATTAAGCTCTCCGTTAGAGAGGTGATCTTTCTCAGAATGTTTACATAGAAAAAAAAGAAAATACCTGTCTTAGGGCTTCTACTGCTGTGAAGGGACACCATGATCACAATAACCTTAATAAACAAAAACATTTAATTGGGATAGCTTAGATTTTTGGAGGTTTAGTTTGCTATCGCCATGGTGCAAAATGGAGGCATGCAGGCAGAAATGTAGCCAAGTGTGCTACATGTTAACAAGAAGTGGTCTGGGACACTGGGAAGTATCTTCAGCATATATGAGACCTCAAAGTTGGTCTCCACAGTGACACCCTTCCTTCAGCAAGACCATACATACTCTAATAAGGCAACAGCCCTAATAATGTCACTCCCTGTAAGATTATGGGATTCAATTACATTCAAACTACCACAATATCTATAAGCATATCTCCTATGTGCATTGTCTCAAATTTGAGTTATAGTTAGACGAGTTATTAAGCTAAGATTCTTATTACACTTGGTCTTTTTTATAGGCATAGAAAACCAAATGCCTTAGTTGTTTACTTTCTAACCCTGCACTGAAGTATATTCTGATTTTCTATCTCATTATTATCTGTTTTGATATTTAAATGGGTTTGGTTGGATTTAGTTCATTGTTCTTCCTTGACTCAAGGTCTAACCTCTTAAAGTAACCCACTAAAGATTTAAACAGAAATGCTTCTTTTTAGTTTCTTTATTTTGCTTTGATTTGGGAGGCAAGCTGTGCCCTTGCCATGCTTATTTGAGGATGTGAAGTCTTTGGTAAACAATATTATGTGAAGATAATTTTTTTCCTCTCCACTTGAGAGTGTTAAGTTACTAAGAAATGCTTTGGGCTTCTCAAGAAGTTAAGAATATTTAAGTTAAAAAGAAACAGTCTTCTCAAAAAGAGGCTGTTTTTTTTCTTAATATGATACTTTTGGTGCTCTTTGGAGATACTTTTAGGATATACGTGCATGCTGTAGTGAAGATAGTAGACATCTGGTAACAGTTCATGCATCCAGTCACAGCCTAGCTACTCACTACCTCTACTTAACTGATACATCTATAAATAATAAAAGTTTCAGATGTCAAAGCAACTTCCTGAAAAGCCATATGTAAAGACAAGTTTTTTTCATAAAATTCTTCAATTAGCACTCAAATCCTCACCAGGGTTTGGCTCTGAAGATTTAATCAATGCCTGATAATAATGGAAAGGCAAGGCAAGTCACTTAGCTATTATAGGATAAAAGAGCTATGGGAATCTAGAAGTCAAATATGAGCAGAGGGCTTAGGAGAAGGTTCAGTAGGTAAAGTACTTTGTGTGCAAATGTGAGAAGCTGAGTTTGTTCCCCTGCACCCAACTGAAAAAGGCTGGCCGAGTCCTATAAGCCTAAAATTGCAGCACTTACCAGGCAGAGACAAGAAGAATAGGGGTCTTTCTGGTCAGTTTCAATAAACTCCAAGGTAAGTGAGAGATTGTATCAAAATAAGTGAAGAATGAGTTAAGATAACTTTGTCATGTACATACACATACATATTCATGTACAGACACATATGTATACATATCTATATATACATAGTCACATGAAATAAATACGAGCAGAACTAAAAATAATAAACACATAAAAGAAAAGTAAATGACTATCACCTTATTCCAATGAATATATCATGAACTGAAAAGATTGCAGGCACTGGCTTGTAGGGAGCTGCATTGTACCACGCCCTAAAGGTGGCGCTGGTTTCCGCCTTCCACCTTTCTCGCTGGTGAGTGCTCTCGGGAGTAAACAACTCCTTATTGGCTGTAGGCGAGGATGGAGGCTTGCTTCCGGTGCCTGGGGACCTCTGGGCAATGTCTACGTGGCTTACCGGGATTGGAAGCCCAGAGGGTATTTAGCCACGAGCGGACTTCCCCTCAGGGTCCTTCGTCGTTCCTCATACGTCTGAGAGTGAGAGTGAGTGAGTGAGTGAGAGACAATAAGATAATTAAAGGCCCGAATAAACTGCAAAGAGAAGGATCCAGTGTTGCGTGCTCCTTGCGGGACGAGGTGGCGCGCGACACTGGCTAGCACATAAAAATGAAAATCTTGTTATACTCCTAGACAGAATATAAATTACCACAGCTATTATAGGAAATTAAGGGTATTCCTCCAAAAAATGTTTTTTTAACTGAAACTATGATATCATTTAACAAGCCTAAAAGAAATACCAGTAGCATGGCCATCAAACGGAAGAACCCTCATGAAAGTATCATGGCTGCAATTCAACCATGTCCAATAATCATAATAATAATAATAATAACAACAACAACAACAATAATAAACCATCTTGAGTTCCTCAAGGTGAACAAATTAATTAAAAAGACTACAGTGGCTCAGGGTTTCACATAAGAAAGTGGAAATGACTTCACATTTTTCATTCCTTGATTGCTACCACTTCTCAAAAATGGCCTTGCCACATCTGTTAGAAACTACTGGGGAAATTTTATCCTGAGAGTGTAAAATGCCCAAAAGTTGCTTTTAGAGAGGATATGATTATGACAAACTGTGTCCCTACTGGCCTGTGGTTATAGAACTCAGCTTGACTACCTCCTTCATTGTGGGAACTAGACACAGAACCTGTGGAGATGGAGGGCATGCCAATCCTGGTAGTGTTGGCCAAGTTTCAGGCAAAGCCTCTGCTCTAGAGACACCAGCTGGTGAATGAGTGCTTGGCCAAAATGTTCCCACACATTTATGTCTTTGAGCAGAGAACTCTGACCTCACATCAGTGCACCAGGCAAGGGCAGGAGTGAGGGATCCAGCCCTGAAGATCCGTTAAATTGTAAATTAAGGGAAAAAGTAGAAAGAAGACACAATCTTATCATTAAATAAATTAAGCTTCAGATCTATTACACTTGAGTACAGATACCCACCCGGCAGGTTTGAAGTTGTATCCAAGTTCATATGGCACAGGTGTTGTCAGAGCTTTGATTCAAACTAAAAAAAGAAAAATATTTTCTAAGATGCATTTTGGTTAAACATATTTTGGAGTTAATAATTCAATTCCTTTTGGATCCTTTTTTTTAGAATCACACTGTGGTTATACTGTGATTCTGCACACATAACTGAAGGCAGAATTCACCATGCTCTGAACTCATCCCTTAGGTCCTCCAGCCCCCTATCTGGAACCACAGACTTAGAAACTTTTTCCCCTAAGGATGTAATATATTGAGAAAGAGCACAGATCCTTATATAAAATTCAAAAATGTACACGGCAAAGCCAGTAATGATCTGGAACTGGCACCTTCAAGAAGCTGTAGCTTTAAGAGTAGAGAATACAGTTCTTCCCACAGTACAGTGCTATGGTTATCAGACCAATGGCAGTTGTGAGCCCTGTCTGTAGTGTTTTGAGATACACTATGTCTCCATATGCAAAGTCTTCTTGATGACTTTGTCCCATTTGCCCTGGAAGTAGTATACAAAGTGATGCAGTTCTTAATAATCTTGCATAGTATAAGATAGAGCTTATGTAAGACCCTTAATTCCAAATTTCTCATCATATCTCATATTCTATCCTCTTTTTTCTGAACTCCTAGTCTTTTTTTCTCAGGATACTCTCACTGAAGAATGTCATTATTTTTTTAGTCATATTACAGTCACTGTGCTAGGCTTCAGATGTCTATATGCAATAAGAGATTTGATCCTTACCGTTACCCAATAGAGAATAATATGAAGAAATAAGAATAGGGCCATTTAACCCTAAGTGCTCAGAATGCTGTTGGGAGAATATATCCACAATACCAAATTTATCTTCTTGATTTGTTAGATATTTTCATGTCACTGTTCAAATATTTTGCAAATAAAATAATTCTAACACAGCATGCATCAATTTTCTGTGAAAGAAACTACAACAAGAAATAGAAAATCATTCAGCAATGGGCAAAAGGCCAGGGAGCACAATGGCACTGGTGTTTTATGAAGACCTGGACTGAAAATCTAGACTTATTCCTTAGTGTGGCAAACTTTTGGCATCAGTTCCCATAAAAGGTTTTTGGAAATACCAGATCTCATACCAAGTGTATGAGGATTGGATCTAAGAAGGATGATGATATTCCTTTGAAGAACCAATTGAAGGGGCCTGCAGCTGTAGTTCAGCAGATTATATATATATATTATATATATAATATATATATAATATATATATACATACAAATATGTCTATATATGTATGTATATATATTATTCCATTGGCACTTCCACACCCATGTGCACACACACATATAAAGAAAAAGAAAACATTCATAACAGAACAAATTGAGATACCTTGTAGGTATAGATACAAATAGGAAAAAGCCTAAAATGATATATGGCAAGAACAGCAGTTTAACCCCTGTTCCCTAAATCAGTTCACTGTAGTAAGTAAGTCAATTCCTTAGACTATTACAAATCAAAGCTTTAGAGACCCAAAGAAGAGACTCAGCATCCTACATTGTGGAGTTTGCAGAATCCTGGCACACAGACAAGACACAATTCATTTCAGGAATCATAATTTCGTCTCCATCTAAAGCGATATAAAAGGCTGATGGAAGAAGATGCTCTTGGCAGTGTGTTAATGGATGCTAATTAAAGTCCTGCTTTGGACCAAAGGAAACAGCTGAAGAAAGCAGAACACAATAGAGCTTCGCAGATGGCTCCTGGAACAAGCAAGGTGGGCTCGGTGATTAAGACACAACACTGTGGAACTCAAGCAGCTGAAGCAATTCTGTTTGCCTCATGTAGACACAGTATGAAGGTAATTATTCATATGTAAATTGTGTGAATTTTTTTCTCCATGTTTTAAAGAAAAATGTCCTTATTCACTATAAATGCAAGCTGTACAGAAGCAAATTCAACTAAATATCATCCTGTTGATTTTATAGTTCCTTACTCCTTCTTTCTCTTCTCTTTCTGTTTGTAACAGCACTCCCCTTTTAGATATGGCTTTGCAAATAAAAGGCACACAACATCTGGAACTTCTTAAAATCAATTTCTTTCTGATTTTAAGAATCAAAATGAAATCCTTTTTTAAGAATCAAAATCTTTTCTCCTTTATTTTTCTGTTCTATGGCTAAAAATGGATTTTCCAATTTTCAGCATGTTTCCCCCCTGCCCTTCCCTTTATAAAATAAATAAATAAATAAATGCCATCTGGTCTGACAGCTCAGTAGCCGATTTTCAGCCTGAGGCAATCCAAAACAGTCAGCTAGTCAACGCAGAAAATATGGTTTTAAGAAGCAATGCGAACAGAGCCTTTGCTGTAGTGTGGCTTGGCATCCTGCCAAATCAGAATCCCATGCTGATATGGTCTTATGTCTTAGGAACTTGGAAGAAATCCCTTGAAATCTGGGTTTTGGTATATTAGCACCTTGACTTTTTCTAATGAAGATGTCTCCAAATTTTAACTGTTTCATACTTAATAAAATATGTTAATGGTTTGAAAAAAACAGATTAGTGGTCAGATACAAATGTGGGGTCTGCAAGGAAATTAGTTTTCTATGTGTTCATTTTCCTGGGATCACAGTGGCTATGGAGATTCACCAGCAAAGAAGAGCAGCCACTCCCTGAGACACTCAGCTTAGCTAAAACTACTTAAATCAACATTTGTTAGTAAAACATATTCAGTGTTACCAAGCAATGGTCATATGACTCACATAGCATGAAAGTTGATTCAGGAACTTGATTCAGCTATAGATATAGTAGGTTCATAATTTAAAGAACTCAAAAATATCCTTCTTTCAAGAAATTTCCCAGTATCCTGTTTAGTAATGTTTCTCAATTTAAGATTTGTAAGCATATGAGACTGCACCTTTAACTAACTGAACTCTCATGGTGTGGAGATTCAAAATCAGGACCCTATTCATGTACAGAAAGCACTCTTATCCACTGAGCCACATCCTGCACCATATTCTTGACTCTTAAATATTTGATATATACATTCTGTCTTCTGTAACAGAGGTTGAGGTTATAGGATCACAGAAATCAGTTTTTAATATCTCCAGTGAGAACATTTTCAGATAACAAATTATTGAGAATGTCAGTCATCTTCATTGACTACTGTAGCAGAAGTGGAATGTTTGAATATTGACATGTGATCAAAACAAAAGGGAGACATTGATATCTAGAGGCAGGGCTCACAGTAGAAGAAGGTAAGGAAGGAAGATATTTGTGATGGGTTTCAATAAAAAGGTAAAAAAAAATATGGCTGACCATAGAAAATAAGGGGAGGCAAGTAATAATTTTCAAATTATAATTTTGTTAGTTTTAAAAACTATATATGGTGTTTGCCTGCATATGGGTAGGTGAAACAATATATATCTGATGTCCATAGAGGCCAGAGGAGAGTGTCAGATACCCATCAACCAGAGTTATAGTTTTGAACTACCATGTAGGTGCTGGAAATCAAATAAGGTTCCTTTGAAGAAGAAGCCAAGCCAGAATTCTCAATTGCTGAACCTTTTTCCAGCATGGAGCAAACATTTTCTAAAGAGGATTAATGGTTAAGGGGTGGAGTTATATCTACATGCTGTTTCTAATAATTCTTAAGTCACTTCACCCAGCTAGAATGATCCACATGAAGTGAGGAGTAATAGGGGAAGTTGTGTGATGATTGTTTGACATGATATCCACTAAATCTTCCAAGTTATGAGAGCTTCCAATATTAAGGGAGGGAGTTAGAATTTTTCTTTATGAAACTATAGGGAATCAATGAAGAATTTTCTTTTATTTATTTATTTATTATTTTAAGGATTAAACTCAATTGACAAATTCTTAACTAAATTAAAAAAAAGGGAATACCTACTTCAATAAAACTATAAATGTAAAGGCAAACACTATAACAGATATGAATGAGACTACAAGAAATCATAATTTTTAACACAGCTGATACAGTATTGGAAATAGTTTTTTTTGTTTGACAAGTGTGTGAAAAAAGAATTGGAGTGATACAGCCATGAGTCAGAGGCCCAGTGAAAAAGATAGTTAAAAAAAAGAAAAACAGAAAAAAAAGAGAAAAACCCATTTTTTTTTACAGTAATAAAACTTCTCTTTCGTCACTACAGATGAAGAAGGCATAGGTCACAGCTAATGCCCACAGATTTACTATGGCCACAACAAATTTCTGTTAAGCAACCCTTCTGCAGTCAAACCGGAAATTTAGATTTTTTGTTTGTTTGTTTGTCTGTGTGCGTGTGTGTGTGTTTTAAAACACTTTATTCATCTATCATCTTTCAATGAAATAAGAATGTTTTGGTTTAAAGTCCACTAATGAGTGATAAGTGAGTACATCCCCTGCTTATCTCTCTGAGTTTGTGATACCTCGCTCAGGAGGATATTCTCCAAATCCATCCATTTGCCTGCAAATTTTAGGATATCATTTTTTTTTTCTGACTGCTGAGTAGTACTCCATTGTGTAGATGTACCACAGTTTGTTAATCCATTCCTCAGTTTAGGGGCATCTAAGTTGTTTCCAGTTTCTTACTATTACAAATAATGCTGCTATGAACATATTTGAGCTAATTCTTTTGGGGTGTGAATGTGCCTCTTTAGGGTATATTTATTTGACAAGAGTGTGGAAAGAGAATTGGAGAGAATCAGGCATGAGTCAGAGGCCCAATAGAGAGACTATTATAATAGCTCAAGTGATGTCTCTCAATAGGAAATCATTGCATTAAAGAAATCATCTCTATGTGGCTAGAACATTAATGAGACTTGTGCTATATATCAAACTCTGGGACTGGATAACTTGGTGACTGTAGTTATTGTTGTGAGACAGAAAGTTAGAGGTAGATTTATATTATGGATAGAAATTTTTATATATGAAGATATATCTGTTAATTATAGCATAGATTATATATTAACTTTTATGAATTCATTGATTCTAAGTTTATGATAATTCTTTACCATAATATAGAGCTAGTGTTGCAAAAACAAATTAGTGATACTTGAGGAATGGTTCAGTAGTTAAGAGCAGATACTTCTTTTGCATAAAACCTAAGTTCATATCATCTCCAATGGCCCATTACTGCTGGTAACTCCTCCTTCAGTAATCTAATGCTTCTGATCTCCATGGACAGCTGCATGAACAAGCACCTATACCTAAATATAGACCCATGAACATAATTAAAAATGATAAATCTGTAAAGGAATGAGCTGTGAATTTTTCTGCATTATCTTACAGATGGATAACCTATGTCACAAAGACAGAAAAGGATGTTCATATTTGATAACTCTTAAGAACAAAAATGAAAAATGCCACCAAAATAAATGACAGTACTAACAATGAATCCACCATCTAAAAGACAATATGGAAGCTCTTAGTCTTTTTTCACCACAGCATTGTGAATCCAAACTGCACAGATAATTTTTTTTATAGATTCATTTGCACTGACTAGTTAATTTTGGAGGAAGAGGGCAGGGGATAAGTCAATATAGAACATGATTATTTGAGTTCACAGCTCAAAATCTGTAAAATATCAGAGATATCATTTCCAAGTCTAAGAGCCTCTAGTGAGATGATTTTTTTTTTGTAGGCTGTGACTTTCACTGTTGTTATCTTGGGAGTGATCCTTGCTTGGTTCAATATCAGCCACAAAAAAAACGAGAGCTCTCAGAATGTTAGATAAATCAATTAAAAAGTCTAAGGTGTAAGAGCTCAAGAGATACCTGAAGAGAGAAAGTGACAGAGAACATTTAAGCTTCTGTCTCACTTTCTTTCTCTTTTAATAAATTAAGTACATTCAAATGCATATATACGAGACTTCCTTCAAAATGAAATGACAAGAGGTTTAAATGCAGACCTCCACCCCATTATCATTGTGAGGATTATTGTTGGTTGTCAACTTGACTGGTTCTAAACTAAAAAATAAGATGTTAGGTAAATTTACTGGAAGTTTTCTTTATCAGGTTATCTTAAGTGACAAGTTTCAACCTAAATATTTATAGGTTATATAAAAATAAGTCCTAGATGATAGTCTTACATTTTAGATCATTGCATTCATGTCTTGCTAATGATCTCAGCTACCCTGTAGATGATTCCATCAATCTGTTGTTGTTTTTATTGTGGATGTTGCTGTCATTGTGGTTACCTCCCTTTATTAATATCTGAACTCAGTTTTTTTGGATGTTCTACCTGGGCTGAAGAACAGTGGTTGTCCAGAAATCTTTCAGGCCATGGTCCCAATCATGTTGGGACTGCTCACCTGGCCATTTATCTCCATCTGTACTTGTGATTAAGGCCATTCTATCTCATTTAAGTCATCACAGAAGACAATCTGTTAAATCTGGTCACTGCACCACCATTACATCAAAATCCCATTGACTATGTGTGTTGGGCTCATTCATTAGCCACTCCTTAGATATACAGAATTTATGTGTGTGTGTTGAATCGTTGTTTTACTAACCTTTTGGCTTCAAACAAGATCGTCATTAGTCAAAGAATCTTTCATCATTTCTGAGATTCTGTAAGGACACTGTCTTCTCCCAGAAATATGAAAATGTCAAATTTGTAGGACTTACAACTGGGTGGGCAGACTGAAATTTGAATTTCAACTCAGGTTTATGACAGAACACTTCATAAAATTTCCATTAAAATTCCACATCAATCTGTGCCATGGTTACTACCTTCAAAGTAGACCTAAAATAAGATTAAAAGCCTTAAGTATCATGCAAAAAAATCATCTGCTTCTTCACCATCCTAGTTTTTAAAATGCCACCTGTAATATTAGCCTATGCAACAGAGTTTCAACTGGTGTCTTTGTGTTACATTCTACATGCATCTTCCATAGAGTTTTAACAATGATTCATTCAAAATGGACTGTATTTCTAATAGTATTCTCATAGATCGGGTCTTTGCTTCCTATTGGTATAGACTATTGGCTTCTATAAGCACACTTAATACTCTTGCATCATATTGGAATTGTCAAATGATGCATTTTATAGAATATATCTCAATAGTTAAAAGAAGTGCTGTTGTTGTTTCCTCAAAGAGGAAAATGTACCAGTTGGATGATGAGACCATTCAATCTTTAGGCATCCTTTTCTTTGACCTATGTGTGTCTTTACATCTACCATTCAAGTAACCTACCCATAAAAAACATGTGTTACTTACTAACTCATTGCTTGATCACTTAGTTCTTCTTTCTCATGCACAGATATGTTTTATTTTTGGCTGTTCATTTTGTTGTTAGGAAAGAAAACAAATGAATCAGTCTTCCCAAGACTCATTTCTGACTTAACCTCATAAAATTTATATGACTTAATGTAATTTCCTTAATTTAGTCCTTCTCCCAAAGTGAATCAATACTAAAGTGCTTAATTTCAGACTGTATAATCATATGATGATTTGCTCATGAAATTCATTGTTATAATTTCTACCAGTCTCCCTACTCACAAGAATGAAAACCACTCAGAAGTTGTTTAGTAAATATGGACTAGCATATTTCTTGTTGAAAAAAATTAATGCTCACCAAATGAAATGTTCTCAGGTTGTGATAAAAGTTAACAATATTAAGTTAGTATGGGTATAGCTTAGTGGCACATGCTTGACTAAATTGTGCTAGACTCTATATTTAACCCATACAACAGAAATATAAAATATAGTAATAATATTTAATAATCATATATTTTTATTCATCATCTTCTTGCATAACAGAATGCTCAAAAAATTATAGAAAGAGGTAGCAATAGAATGGATGAAGCTAAGGTAACTACCATGAAAGGACATACAATCTCCTATTCCCCACAGAGAATCTCACAGAACATTGAGACCACAGAGAACAGACTAGAACTTGCCTTATACAACCCCAAGCAGAGCACACTAGAATGGGTAGTATATAAAAATTTCTCCTTTATATTTGTTGTAGTTGTACCAGTAAATTACTTATTTTTAAATTATTCAATAACTACCTTTGGATATATGTCTTTTGATGTTTGTGTGTGTGTGTGTATGCATGTATGTGTGTGTGTTGCTCACTTAAGTTTTCAGGTTGCTATATATGTATTCTTTTAGTTTTTGCTACCCTTCACCCATTTACCCATGGTTTTTACACTTTCTCTCTTATTTTTATGCCTTTTCTTGTTTTCCTCATGCTTATGATTCCTACATTCTAATCAATTTCTTTCTTTGTTTTCTTTGCTCCTTAATTATACACTTCTCTACATTTGATAGTTTCTAAACACTGAGGATCCTAACAACATTCAGAGGTTCCCACCAAACTTCCCTAATTACATCATTTTTTAAGTCTGAAAGGTACTTTATCTCTTTTTCTGCCAAACATACTTTCCTCAAATTCTAATATTATAAACAAAAGTCTGAATATGTTTAGTAATATTCTTGGTTCTTTATACTCAGACAGAGATGTCGCTGACTGTGTGTTTCTTTATATTTTTATTATTTAAAATAACTTTTAAATTTAAATATATTTTTATCACATTTTCCCTTCCTCAAAGTTCCTCCAGATCTTTTCCCTATCTTTACTTACTCAAATTTTAAGTTTTTCTTCAAAAATGCAAAGTAAAATCCAGTACAACAACATCCCTCCAAGCCATGAAAAAAATCAAACAGCACCATAAAAGAAAAAAAAAATATAGCTGTATCCAAATAAAAGCGTGCATGCGTGCATGCATACACACACACACACACACACACACACACACACACACACATACACACAAACAAACACTGGATCCATAATCTGTTGGCCAACTAGTCTTGAATATAAGGCCTGCCTTTGAGTGGTTTATATATTACCCAATGTCATTACATTGGAGAAAACTGATTTTTTCTCTCCTATCAGATAAAAATCAAAATTCAGCTGTAAATCTTTTTAAAAGTTGCTTCTACGTTCTCTTTCACTCATTTTAAAAAACAAATATAACAAGATAAAATATAATAAAATAAAACAAAAGTGATCACATTGGAGTGGACAAGAAAAAACAAGAAAAGATCTCAAGAAAAGGGACAAGAATCAGAAATGCATTCATTTGAACACTCAAGAATCTCATAAAAATAGAGCCTAGAAGAGGACACTGATATTACTTGGCTAGTACAAACATTTGCATAGCTGCAACATCCACCAACTGTGGTTGTTTTCACAGTTAATATTATATTTGAGAAATAATACAGAGTTTTATTCAGACAGTAAGAGCTCCTAGACACAGAAATTATTTACTGTACTATGCACCTCAGCTCTATCATCTCAATGATAATATTAGGACATTGGAAATAAGTCATCTAAAAGGATATTGGTGATTTAAAATATAAGCAATGATACTTTTCACCATTTTAGTATATAAAACTTTTAAGAAAAATCAATGCCACAAAATTCAAAAGTAATGTCATCAAGTGAGAGGGGGTAAGGTTAAACAAGCAGAGAACTCAAAGCAGTGATTCTGTAAGTATAATAAATCAATAATACAATAAATAAGCTCAAATAGATAAAAAAGATCCTAGCTGAGAACATCAACAATTGAGTTAAATGAGGAAGGCAATGGAAGCTATATAAAAAAAGAATTCAACAAAAGATACAAATACTGAAGATAAACCAATTTGAAATAGTGTATATAAAGAATCATTCATTTCTGCCTGGGGAGGGGAAATGGGGATTTATGGAGAAGAGAGAATGACCTGATGTGTTGGGAGGGGGAAAGGACCTTGAATAAGGATATACAGGATAGAAAGTGTGACTTCTTTGTTCATAATAATAAAATAAATAAATAAATAAAAATTAGATTTAAAAAAAGAATATAATTCAAATATAAAGCCCCATAGAAAATCTCAACAATTGAATGGATCAAGGCAAGAGCAAACTGTATGAAATGGAAAGCAGGGTTGAGGGACTAACATAATTAGATAAGAACAAACATTCAATAATTAGAAGATTCCACTAGGAATTATAAGATACACACTAACCTTTACCCTAAAATGACAAAGTACCTAAATTATATCATCGATCAAATACATTTACCATCCATTCACTGCAGAGTACACATTATCCTCAGCAACCCATTAAACTTTCTCCAGAAATAAAGCATATATTAATTAGGACAGAAGCCAATTATTAATAAATATAAAAGCATTGAAACAATGTCTACTGAAATATCTGCTCACAAGAAAAATCAGACTGCAAACCAACTGCAAGAGAAACAGTTTTTATACAAATTTATGGGGATAAATAACAAACTACTGAGCCATTAGGACTATAAAAATTAAAAATAATCTTTAAGTCTTAGGTAAAATAGAAAATAAGAGCAGAATATGTCAAAATTCAATAAAAATAGTCTTGAGGGAAGTTTATAGCCTTAAGTCCCCAATGTCAGAAAAATCAGAGTTCTCAAATAAATAAAGAAGGGAGCAGGATGAACAAATTTCAGTTAAATCAACAGATTGAGGTCACTATAATCACTGTAGAATGGGAAGTAAGTAAAAATGTGAGAGTGAAAAAGAACTGAGTTTTTGAAAAGATGAACAGGTTTCACCGGGTGGAGGCTTTGTGTTTTCAGAAGCTCAATTTCTTACTCTCAGCCATACCTACTAATCAAGAGTGTAATGCAGTCCATGCAGGTCTCCAGACACAGCACAGACACATCCATGACTCTGTATAAACAGGGAAAGCTGCTTATCAGGAGAATGGACAATCGCTGGAAGTCTACATGATGCACACATGCTGCAGTACAATGTATTAGAGCCCATTCTGCTTATGAGAAAGAAGCACTTTGTTGGTGTGGATATCTGGGTCTGTGTGAACAGCAATGGTCATGTGACTCCAATTTAGGACGACAGTAGACTTCCAAAGTCCTTGTGGCTTATTACCAAAAGTAAGTGCATTAGGCTTCAAAGGAGATAAATGATACCCTCATTCAGTATGATTTGACCCTGCTTTTGGTGACAGGTTCTTGTGAATGCAAATATTTCTGAGATCCTGGTGATCTATGCTTGATACCAGAAATTCTACTGATAAGTTCATGTCAAGAATTAGGTTTACCTTTGTAATAAATATTTTAGGATTTAAATAATACGTTCATTAGTGGACTCTAAACAAACAAATAAACAAGAATAAAGCAAAGCATGCCCAAACTGCAAAGCACAACCACTGAACAGCTTGGGATCAGAAACACCCTGGACTGACACCTTGGATCCCACTCCCCCTAGAGGAACACCCGACTCATTCTTGAGGGAGGGGGGAGAAAACTGCATCTGCCAGGAGTGGAGACTGAAATAAGCAATATTGGGGCAGTGGGACCATGGGACTGCCTGCAGCCTGCCCAGGGACTGGATGGGGATTTGTGGAGAAGAAAGAATGACATGATGTGGTGGGAGGGGGTAGGGACCTTGAATAAGGATATACAAGGTTAGAAAGTGTGACTTCTTTGTTCATAATAATAATAATAATAATAATAATAGAAAAATAAGAGTAAAGAGATAAAAAAGTACTAGTTCTAGAAAAAAAATAATAGAAAAGATTTTTAAAAATTTAGCCAAACTAAACAAAGGACAGAGAAAGAAGATAAAGTAATAAAATTGGAGAGTAAAAGGAAACTGTTAAAACAGGTAACAATGAAGCTCAGAAAAATCATTAGGTATTTCTTAAAAACAATTTTATTAAGTTGAAAATTTTTGAAGAAATGGAACATATATGCAAAAATTTCTCAACCATTTATTTGCAAACCAAATTAAAGAACATATTGAAAGATCATTTACCACAATGAAGCTTGTTTTATTCCAGAGATGCAGCAATGATTCAATATGTAAATCTATAAATGTTATAAATTACTTGAAATGAATTAAAGATTAAAATCACGTAGTCTTTCCCATAGAAGCAGAAACTTTTTGGCAAAATCTAACATGCTGGAATTTCTAAAGAAATTTAAATTTGAAGAACACACTTAATTATAATAAAGACTATATATCAAAACTTGTAGCCAACATTATATTAAACAGAGAAAGACTCAAAACATTAAAGAAAAATCAGATTCAAGACAAAGGTGTACTCTTTCTCTTTTCATTTAGTGCAATATTAAAAATCTTAGCAAGTGCCATAAGAGGAGAAAGCAAATAGCAGTGATACAAATTGAAATGAAAATGTCAAAGAAACTCTACTTGAGAATATTATGGTTCCATACAAAAGAGGCCCTAAAGACTCAATTGGAAAACCTTTAGAAATAATAAACACTTCCAGAAATGTGGCAGGACATCCAATAAACCTATTAAAATTCAACAGCCCTCTATGCACCAAAGACATACTGAAAAAGAATTCAGGGAGAAAATTTCATCCTCAGAGGCCTAAAAATTGTCTTGTAGTGAAACTAACCAAGAATACAAGGAAACCTTTAAAACACTACAAATATACATTGAGGAAGATACTAGATGTCTAAAAGACCTTGTATGTTTATATATAAGAAGACACAATTCTGCACAAAATTGCCATCCTATCAAAATAGTATAGTTCAACAAAATATCAATTAATGTACCAGAATAGCCCTTCATGAAAATAAAAATACCTTCAAATTTTTATGAATACAAAGACCCCACATAGCCTAAACAATTTTGAATGAATAAAATAATTCCTTAAGTTATGCTACAGATTCTTAATAATAAAATTGCATGAAGATGACACAAAATCAGGCTTGTAGATTGATGACATAACAGATAATATTTATGTACAAGGCTAGGCTGGTGCAGACAACTGACTTTAAAACAAAACTTCATAAACACATCAGAGTAAAGGCAACAATTTCAGTAAGTGGTTTTGGTCAAACATGATAATTTCTTTTTTTAAAAAAAAAATTAGATTATCTCTCATCCTGCAAAATAATCCAATTTCAACTGTAGTAAGGTCGTCATTCTAATGTATCAAATTCTGAAACCACTAGAAAAATAAAGAAAGTTCAGTACATAATAGATAAAGACTTTCAAAAAGGACATAGATATCTCAGGAAATAGGAACAATGGTTGACTAATAAGACCTCATAGAATTAAAAAGCTCCTACAAAACAAAGGAAACTGTCAATCAAATGAAGAGCAGCCTATAGGATGGGAGTTCTTTGTGAATCCTATAGCTGGCAGAGGGTTAGTCATCTATATTACACGAAGTGCTCAAAACAACTAAAACAACGCAACATAATAAAAATGTGCTATGGAACTGACCATGGAGGTATCAAAAAAATAAAATAAAACTGGCCAAAAAACATTATAAAAGTTTACAACATACTTAAGCATCAGAAAATTGTAGAATAAAACTACATTAAGATAACATCCCATCAGTGAGAATGGCTAACATCCAGTTCAAAAATAATAACATGCTAGCATAAATCTGCTAGCATTATCTATCCTTAATGGGAGAGCAACTTTGTGTAGACACTATGGATGTCAGTGTGGTAAGTCACAGGAAAGTTAAATACTTGAACTCAGATATAGACCCAACTAAAGCATCATTGAACACATGCTCAAATGGCTCCAAATTCTATCATACACGTTTATTGTTTGTTGGTGTGAAGAAATTCTGAGAATAAAGATATAGGTACTCAAGTGTTAGCATTCAGGCATCTGTACTGTCCTTCTTTTGGGGTCCTGACAGGATATATCCTGTGTATCCACTAAGAGACCCCCTGTGTACATTTGCTACCATTTCCTTATCAAAGGTGGGGCTTGTCCACCTCTTATATCTTTCTCTTTCTTTGTTGTCAGCCCCAGGGACCAGTATCTGTTCCCACAGGATTTTAACTATCCATCCTCTGGGCATTTCATCCAAAAACAACCTGATTAGTGAGTTCTGCTTTACCTGGTCATTTCCAATGAGTAGGGATTCGTCTCTTGACTGTATTTTTTTTTTTAATATTGGCCCCACCCTTAAGCCCATAAGCAAGGACTCTCAGGTTAAACAACACATTCTATCACATCAAGTTGAGGCAGAAGGAAGCCTCCTCCTCTCCCCCATCATCAAGGCCGAGAAAGGTGTTCCTCTGCAGGGAATACTCCAAGAAGTCAGTTCATGCACCAAGAATAAAGTTTTGTTTCACTTCCCACTGACAGAGGCCCCACAAGGACATCCATTCTTATGGATAAAAAAATAAAAGAGAGATATATGTCCCCAAATATTTGAACCCTTGACAATAGTTCATTTCCTCCACACATTCAAAGCTACTACTTAGTAAGGTGGAGAAGAAACAGCTGCCTACAAACACATCAGCATTAAGTGATAACAATAACACTGTGAAACACTCTGGCCTTGAGCTGAGTAATGAAAATCTGCTGCAGATCCCACTGAATATCAGAGAAAATTGCTGTGTTCCTTTAAACACACTTGTTACAATATGTTGTCGGTTCCATAGGAAGTACAAAAATTATCCTCTTCTAATTGGCAACTGCAAAAAAGTCTCCTCAGGAAAGTTCCTTCTGGGGGAAGCTTTAAAATTCAATTAATAGCAATGACAACATGGCATCCAAGGATGTATAGTTCTTCTGATCCAGTGTAATTGATGAGAGAGAGAGAGAGAGAGAGAGAGAGAGAGAGAGAGAGAGAGAGAGAGAGAACACATTAGTTCAATGATTGATAGTAAGACCTCTCTAATTACATCAGCCCTTTCCTGGAGAGATAGGTCAAGGGAATTACAGATCCACAGCAAAAGTTTAAGAGTTTTTGACAAATAACTATAATTTAAAATATCATTATTAAAAGATAAGATAGATGTGAACAGCTTGTTTCTTTTTACATGCTGGAGTTGGGCAGGCCAAGAGGGCACTCTACTGCCATAACAGAAGCAAATGTGATGACTATGTATCATAGTGTGGGAGTGATAGCATTCGATGACAGAGAATTGCAGCAATGATGTCAATATCCACAACTAAACAAGAAGAAAAGTATATGTTCTCTTCCATCCTTTATCGAGTATTTATTTCAAAATGATGCTGTACTTTATTTTTTAAACAGAATTCATCTTCCTTAAAAAAGTTTGAATAAAATAATAAAATCACGTTCATAATCAACTGCTCTAAGCTTCTGATAAAGCTCCATTTCCTCTCTATATAAATTGTTTCAGAGTTGAGAGCTGTAGAACCCTTTTTGTGTCTTAATTTGATTTCTTCTTGTTACCAGCATGTATTTTGAAATGTCATTAAATATTCTTTATACATTTATTCTCTGCATCCACGCAGTCTCCTATTGTGACATTTGAACACTTAAAACCTCTTGTAGGTTTAATAAAAGAATAAAATAAGTCAAACAAATTAATTTCCTGAGATTCCCATGAAGGGTTTCATTTGTTTACTATTTCAAATAAGTGTCTGAGACGTTAACCTTGTTGGAAAAATTTAGTAGTGCCACATTGCATTCAAAAGCTGTGGTACCATCTTTATACTCTCATAAGCATGAATTAATTTCACAGCAAAAGTCCTTTGCATTCACAACGTAAAGTTTATGAAAAAAAAATGCATGACACATCTTCAAAGTCCTAGAGAAACTCAGCACAAAACAGTTACTAACTGGTGAAAGCATTCTTAGACTTAAAAGGATGTGTCTTCAATTCATTTGCATTCATTAAGTTTTTTCCTTTACTTGTCAGTCATTATATTTCATTTCTCTTTGAACATCTCCCTCTCCCAATGGGATTGTATGACTTCCTTGTTTTGTTCTCTTGTTGTTAAACAAGGTGCTTTTCAGAAGCCATAGAAAGAGAAGATGGATTTACCAATGGTTTCAGAGTCTGTATTATATCATAGTGTGAAAGTTATGGTGGAGATAACGGTTGTGGGAGTATGAAGCTATGAGGTCTCATGTATGAGGCTATGAGGCCTCATGACTTAGTGCACCAAGAGGCAAGGAAATCTCAGACTGACATCAGAGGGGCTGAATATCACCTTGAAAGCCTGTCCCCACACAGTTTTCCCCTTTTAGTAAGGTAACAGTGTCAAAGATTCCACAATATCCAAAGATAATGTCCCCACCCAGGGACCAAGTGTTTAAATACATAAGCCCATGGGACATTGCATATTCCAAGCATAACATCCTTCCCATTTGAGAGGACTTTGTTTCTGTTATTGTTCCAGTGTGTATATATATGTTTGGTTGTTTACTCTTGGGCAGATACTAACAGTTGATTCCTGGAATATGCATTTTTGTTGACATATTATTTTTCTTATTAACATAAATAATAGCTAATTTGTATCAAATGCTTTGTTCTACATTAGTATGGCTCAGTAACCATCAGCCAGTCCTGTACCTCAATTAGATCTTTTGTGAGTGATGAACATGTTATAATAAAAACAAGAATGATTTATAAAGACTTTCAGTGTGATAAATGATTGTCATAATGATAGGCTTCTAATTATCTCATTTCAGTGATGTAAGAGAGCAAATCTTGATATTTGTTCTAAAAATGCATACTGTATGTTATTTGTCATTTCATCCACTTGACAAAACCTCATTGTATCTTCTGAAACTGGAAGGCATTTCAGAGACTGGGAGAATCACAAGGCCTATTGACACGCAATACCAGGTCAATGTTCAAGAGCCCTCCCATTTTCTGAAGATCTACGTCCCATGCTAATTTATTTCTCCTGTCTTTCCTTAACCCAAATGTATAGTTTTCCACATCCAGATTTCTATCAAGACTATGCCAGGGTTTTTGATTTATATGGACTTGACAATGTGACCACGTAACAGAAAATTTATTTTTTCCATAGTGGTTACTTTATTTCTTTGAAGGAATGTCCCACCCAGTGCTCTTTTCTCCAGTTAAAAATAATACTCTTTTCTCAGCTCATCTTTTTCCTGCACCTAAACTCTCAGCATAATGGAAAAATCACAGTAGCTAAATCTCCCATGATGCATGGCATCTGTCTCCAACCACAAATCACCCAGGGTAATTAAAACATAATGAAATAGCATAGTCAGTTGGGACTTAATGGGGGTCTTTCCTGCAGTATTTACCTCCTACATTAATTCTCTAATTAGACAGCCACACTTCATCTTTCCACAAGCTCAGTTCAATGTTTTAAATTGAATTGATTAGTTTTTAATATATTGTTTCTATGATGGCAGCAATTGCTGTAGATAAAGAGGCCAAAGACATAAGGAAAGAAATAAAATTCTTTGCTTACAAAATAATACTACATTTTCCATAAGGATATTACTCTCTACTCTTAGATGACACCTACATTCTTCTCAGTCTCTCTTATACATCACTTGACCCGGGTATGAGCAGCAGTAATTCTGATAATGTCTTAATGCCTGGCCATCTGTGAGCTTACATGTTTTCTTAGTGCTATTCTGAGTTCTAAGGAGATGTAAGCTTGCCAAATAGGCATTAGTTCTTCCCTCTAGAGCTTAATGACTGCTTGGAATGGTGAACAGATAATTTCAGCAAGCATTTTAAATATGTAGACTATACACCATAATAGAAATAAACTGTGGACAAGACAAAATCTTCAGTTCATAATAGTAATTGAAGTGATCCTGGACCTAAGTGAAAGATAAAATTTAAGCAAGGATATGAAAGCAACAGAAATGTGTTTTATTAATAGATAAATAGGAAAGCAAGTTTCTGGCAAAACAAAGACCTAGGGCAAAGTTCTGGACTATCCTTGATTTTATTGGGACCTTCTTTGCTGTGTGGTACAGTGTGTGTTTAAGATTTTGGCATTTGTTTTGTGTGAAATAAGCAACAACCAGAATTGCTGAGGGAAGAACTGATACAAGCTAAACTATTATGATCTGGCTAATTTTGTAATAAACACTCCTTGACACTCTCTGAAACCATTTGTTGAAGCCTTTCTTTTCCAGTACCATTGCATTTTGCAATGAAACACTAAGGAAGTAACTAAACGTAATGAGCTTATGAGGATGCAGCCTTAATAATTTTGACACTGGTAGCTACAAAAGACAATAAACATTTAAAAGAGAGCTAATGCTTTCTGTCTGCCCTGTGAAGTCACAGCTTGAAGTCAGTTGTGGGCTGGAGAGATGGCTCAATGGTTAAGAGCACTGACTGCTTTTTCATAGGACCCTGGTTCAATTCCCAGCACCCAGGTAAAAATGGGAGCTCACACTGTCTGTAACTCCAGTTCCAGGGGAGCTGACACCCATGGAAAGGCACCAATGCATATTTAAATAAACAAACAAACAAACAAATAAATAATCAATCAATCAAACAAACAAATAAATAAATGGAAGTCAGCTACATTTAAGCCACAAAGTGGGCCCTGAAGGTTGGCTTAACCAGCTCTTTGGCTGTGGGCTTCCCTTTCTGTCTTCAAGACCTAATCTATAGTTGACAATATCCTTGCAAGGCTAAAGTAGTCTTAGGTGAATGAATCAGAGGCTTTATCCTAAGATGTCTATAGTTAAATATCAGCATTCCTGTGAGGACAACAGCACGTATTAAGATTTATTAAATATGTAATATGTATATATATGATTTTTATTTTTAATAATTTCCTGTAATTGTACAAATGATGACCTTAACTCTGTTTTATCTGGAATAAGATCAGCAATTTTAATATGTAAATCAACTCTTTCTGCATATTTAGAATCAGTAACTGTGCTGAGGGGTCCTATAAAATCCATTAGTACCAAAAGAATGACATACAATCTGAGTTTTTACAGAATTGTAGGGGCTTTGAACCACTTTACTTCAGTCATCTGATTTATATTCTATCTTTCCTGATTTACTTACAATTTGCATCATTGTATAATGTAGGTACTCCAGAAATCAATTTTTGTCATAAAATGTGAGGAATGATCTAACTTTTTGTTTTAGGAATTTTATTCTATTGCTTTTAGGGTAATGATTGTTAATCTCTCCAAAAAAAAAATACTGAAGGCTTTTTGCCATTATTCATTATTCTTCCATAGGTAAGAAATCTACTCATTAGTTAAAGATACTACAGTTTCTGCTGGATTCATTCTTGTCAATTGATGAAGCCTTAATTTTCCTTTCAAAGTAAAGTTGGAAATCTTTTTTCACATATGTTTTTAATTTTTTTGTTTGCCTATGTTGCAGAAACATCTATACTTTTTTATTGTTGTGAGATGGTTTATCTTTATTTTTTAAGAGTAAAGTCATATTTTTTTTATCTGTATATATCCTTGTTCAAGCTCCCTTCCCCCTCCCACCCCTTCTAGTCACTCTCTCTTCTCCACATCTCTTTATCTTCTCTCCAGCAAGGGCAGGAGGTTCTAAGGTCCCAACATAGCTTAGTTCAGCATCTACTCCGGGCAGATCCACTTTCCTCACCCCAACATCAAGACTGGGTCCATTTTAAGATAATAT
Source organism: Sigmodon hispidus (assembly GCA_004025045.1). Classification (NCBI taxonomy): domain Eukaryota; kingdom Metazoa; phylum Chordata; class Mammalia; order Rodentia; family Cricetidae; genus Sigmodon; species Sigmodon hispidus. Next base: position 31,711 of record PVIH01003419.1, read on the forward strand.
CCTTACTCTGCATCAGCAGACCTGTTGGAGATAATCTAGAGGGTTATATAACCAGAATGCAGTTAAGTTCTGGGTTCATGTGATCCACATATGCCTCTCATAATTTCTTTTTCATGTAAACCAATTCTTCTTCAGTCTCAGCTGATAATTCTATAGGACTATTTAGGTTATTATCCCCTTCTATTGTACTAGCCAAGTGTAATAATTTATGCTCTTTAACCCTTATAAATTAATTATGACCAGTAAATCATTGATGTTTCTTAGTAATTTCTGAAAATCATTAATAGTCTGCAATCTATCTCTCTTGAGTTGTACCTCGTATGGTCTAATTTTTTGTAGCTCTATTTTATAACCTAGATAATTATTACAATATTCTATTTTGTATCTTCTCAGTGGTGATTTGTAATCCCTAGAGAGGCAAAATTTTCTTTACATCTAGGAATATGTTTTCTAAATTTCTGACCTTGAATTTCCTAATAAGATAACATTCATATAATGGTAAATTATAAATTTTGAACATTGTGCATGATATTTCTAATGGTTTCTAGTCTTGGCACATGGAAGGGCTCTTGGTACTTCTGAGAGTTCAAAGCTGTTGGATCCTGTTTAAAAACAAACTGAATTGTTGGTGTCTGTGTTTTATAATACCTTATATTATTCTCAGAAACATGAATGGGTCCATGGTTCATGTCTGAACTTGGAGGAATTTTAATCTGTGTATTCCTTTGCTGTAGGAGATCACGACCCCATAGATTGACTGCTAGATTAGTCACATATGGCTTCAGCCTTTCTATCTGTAATTCTGGCCCTATCCATTCAGTCTATCTCCTGCTTTGTTTCACCTGAGATATGACTTAAATTCCTAGATACTGAATATTTACCGCCTTTAGAGGCCATTTTAGATTCTATGATTGTAGAGTTGTGATCAATATATTAGCCCCAGGCTTCACCAAACATTGAATAAAAATGTTATTCACTTGTATTTTTTAATTTTGGTCTTTGATAATTTATGGAAGTCTGCCAAAATAGGTGTTTATGGTTTTTCTTGAAATTTTTGATTCCTTCTTTTACGTTGTTGTGTTCTCCAGTGCAGTATGTTTGTTTGTTTGTTTTTTGTTTCTTTGTTTTTTATGTTAAGCACTGGATTTTCTAGTTGTCCTGGGGAAGAGTTCCCTACACAAAGACTGGAAGCGATTCGACTGTTTGAAATTAAGACTTGTAATTTGGGGGCCTCTTGTTAGAGGGCTCAAGAAGTGTCTCACAATGGTAAAGGGTTGCCTTGTTTGTAGACCCACATTTGTTAGTCCAATGTCTGCCTTTGCCACATCTTCCACATAATCCAGAAGGTAGGTGCCTTCTGTTTGAATTATTCCTAGAAGAAACATTATTTTCATGAGTGTCCTGTGTACAATTTCTTTTTCTATGGCCTGGTTTACTACAATTAAAACACTTGATACCTTGACATTAGAAATTGCTTTTCCTACCTAAGACTTATAATAGAGAGACTCAAAATTGATTGTATATTGGATCAACTCCTCTAGGAGTGCTGATCTGATCTTTAGAGGCATAGTATCCTTTTACATTTTAAATTAGCACGGTCAAAAGCAAAGAGAATTAGTTGTTTTCTAACTGGTGGATCTGACACTGTGCTATGCACAGTCTTGGTTAATCTCTGTAGAAAGTTAGTATAAGGTTCTTTTACGCCTTTGCTGACTTTAATATATGTCTCAGTTGTCTGTACTGATTTTAGAATCTTTTCCCAAGCATTCAAAGCAGCACTACAACATAACACTAATGTATGTTCATCAAAAGTAAATTGAATCTTTACATCAGCAAATTGACCTTCACCAAGAATCTGATCTTGAGAAAAGTTAAAGCCTCTAATCTTCTCTTGTTATTCAATGGCCTTAGCCTCTTCTCTCAGCCAATTTCTCCACTGTAAATGTTGGCTAAAACCTAAGACAGCAGCTGTTAGATGCATCCAATCATTAGGTGTCACCCTATTTTTGAAGCCCAGACATTTAACAATTGTTTAACTTAAGTAGAATGAATACCATTTACAGTAATAGCTTCTTTAGTGTCTCGTATATATATATATATATATACATATATATATATATTTAGTGTCTCATATATATATATATATATATATGTTCCCAAATATATTTTACAAACCCTTCTGGAAATTTATCACTTGTTTGGTTTGTCTGCATAGTAACTAGATAGATCATAGCAGCAGGAAAAGGAGTACCCTATATATTTACAACTTTAGATAAATCATCTCTGACTCTATAAGATATCAGTGATGGTTGTTCTGAACTGTTCTGGATTGATCATGCTTTAACATTCTTGTCAATTACAGCAAACAATATTCTCTTTATTAAAATTTAGAAACCACCTATTTCTCCAAGGTCTAAACTTGTTAAATAACAAATTTTTCTAATGATTTCATGGAATTTGTAAGTTTCCTATTCTCATCATGATTCTACAGATTTAAACTTCTCCATCATAGATGTCCTATTATCTGCAGAAAGAACCTGTACAGACTTGCCATTTTTTTTCTAAGAAGGAAATTCTTTCTACATTTTGTTATAACCAGTTTTCATAAAATTAACTTTGCATGCCAGTCTATCATTGGCAGATTCCATGTTATGCATCTCAGAAATTAATTTATCATTTTTAGTCTACAAGGTCTTTATCAACCAATTAATATCTCATATTTAGTATAATTATCAGGCCTTTTTTTAGAAATTCAAAATGAAGGATCAAGCTGAGAATTAATAAAATTGCTAGCATATAACTCTTCTCAAGTGTAGCACCAAAAAGGCTTTTAAATTTCTCAAAGATTATACTGTCTGCCATGACTTAATTAGTTACCTGTCTTTGATGGCTTTAATTGGAACAATTTTCAGATATAATGGTGATGTTTGGCCAGCAAGTGTTGCAGGTGTCCTGCCAACCAGTCAGTACCTGCTGACTCAGGCTTTCAGATTTGGCCTGCTATGAATATAGTCTAACAAAAGGCAAACTCACAAAATCAAAACAGATTACTACAAACACACACTGAGAAAAGCTACTTGCCCTTGTTTTACAAGCAGGCTTTGTGATTCAGGTTAGCCACCACTGGAAGGGCCATTGCTGAATCTGATGGGAGTGTGCATGTAAGGAGGATAAGCCATGAAGTTACCAGCAGTTTGCTCTGCTTGACAAAAATATCCCTGTTTAAAAGTAGCTATGGATTAGGTTTTGATCTGCTGTGGATCCTCTAGACTCTGATATTAAAGCTGCTCAGGGCCACATGGTGGCCCTTGGCCTCTGCCAAGTACTGGCAAGGCTTCCTGAAGCCCAGAACTAAAGCCAGAGCTGCAGGACTAAAGAGACAGCCTGTCTCCCCTGCTAACTCCCTTCTAACATGTCAGGCTGACAAGCCATGTTGGGCACCAGATATAGTTGATAGAGTTGGTATTAATCACTAACAACTGATTATATAAAAATACAAAGATGTATTACAGGGTTTAATAAAACACTCACTGATGCAACAGATTGAACAGTTGGACAATTCCTGGCAATCTGGACTGGTCCATGCAGTGGCAGCAGGTCTAGTCCTTTCTCTACGAGCTCAAAGGAGCAAAACAGGAAAAGACACTGTGTGTACCAGGTCTTAAACTCACCTGTCCATAGGTCCTCAAGGCCCAAAGGCTATACCTCTAGGTCAAGGTGATTATTAGCTGATTCCTATGTTTTCTCTATCAAGTAAATATCCCCAGTTACAGCTGAGCGTCATTGATGTGTATTTCTAAGAGTCAAGGGATCTAAATTTCACAATTGTACTCACACTGAAAAATCACCCAATGTATAGGTGGAAAAAATGTGATATACTATATACAATACTGAAAAATTGAAAGAGTCAATGCAGCTCGTCCTTCAAGGTCTCCAGTAGAAATAATATCTGATGTCCTCAGTGAAATCATGCTTTGAAAAATGTGAACATTGGGATAGCAAGAAAGCTCAGTGGGTAGAATGACTTGTTCAAATCCTCAGAACCTGAGTTCAGTCTCTGGACACACAGTAGAAGCAGAAAATAGCCACCTGTAGAGTTTAATTTACCTCACATACATGCAGGTGCACATAGGTACAAAAAATCAGAAGAGCAAGCAAATAAATGTAACTGTTCTGACATTGGCCAGAGAGAGTCCATTGGCTTGTGGAAGCCAGGGGACCCCACATCAAGTAAGGGAGTTATGCTATACTGGTGGTGAGCAGTGTGGGAAAGAGACCCAACTTACAGGTTGTACCCATGTGAAAATCTCTGTTATTAAAGGAGGAGACAGAAAGGAAGAGGGAGGAGAGAGACAGGACAGAGTGACAGAGAGAGAGAGAGATCAAGGTGCATGCTATCTCATGAAGGGAGAAAGTGAGAAAGAAAAGGGAAGAGGTGTTTTCTTAAAGGAAATCTGACAGCAGGACACTGGCTGGGCCAAGGTATATTTCTTTGGCCAAGACTCTAAGCAGTGGGTCGGAATGCTAACAGTAAAGACTGTTCCAAAAAATATGAGTCCATGCAGGAACTGGTAATTGCTTGTTTGAGTAGAAACTTTAATATAGGGATGTCATGTACTTATTTATAACTTAATTACAACAGAGTAATTTTATTAAGAGAGAGAAGGTAAAAGAGAGAGAGAGAGCCCAAAGAAACCAGAACCTTGTTATTCTTTCTCTGCCTAAACCAGGATGCCAGACTGATGTGGAATGTCTTTCTATATGCTGGGAATGTCATTGTTTAATGATAAAATAAACAAACAAACAAAAAACCAAACCAAAACTGTGGCATCTTAGAAGCAGGCAGGAAATCCAAGCATGGATACAGAGGAAGGAGAGTGGAGTCTTTGGGGGGTACAATCCCACCCATAAGAAGCAAGATAAAATAGGCAAGCCTCGGGCCACCTGGCAAGACAGATTAACAGAAATGGGTTAAGATGTGGGAGCTAGCTAGCAATAAACGTGGGTCATAGGCTGAATAGCATGTAATTAATATAAGACCTTGTGATTACTTGGGACTGCTGGTTCAGATATCAGGGCTAGGCTTAGCCAGAAACTCATACTACACCAAACCTTCAACTTTCAAAATTGTGCATCATTCTCTGAAAGACATATGTAGATTTAAAACCAATGGATTGGCAGGAGTGCTAGCTGAGTCATTCTTTAAACAGACCAAAGTGATGGTAAAGAGACAGACACACGCAAAAAGTCAAATGTCTCTATTGAAAAAGAGACCTCACTTCTATTATTTGATTATTATGATAATACTGACAGCTACAATAATCCTTGCTACAGATTTGATGCTGGCCGTTCAATAGAAATCAAATAAGGCAGAGACGATCTTGACACTGCTGCCCTGTGTAATGGAAATAGCACACAGGAACACATAAAGATGAGACCATGCTGGTCTGGAAAAAGAATTACTACAAATGTGGAAAATCAAGTAGAATGTTGGGGTTAATGCTAGACCCTAAGTGGACCTGAGTAGCCAGAAGTATCAAGGCATCTAGGATGTCACTTATTATACCTACAATAAGCAAAAATATATGAGGAATTCAGCAACCAGTGTTGCGTCAGCCTCATGCATGGTAGGTCTAGCTAGTGAACTATCACAGGCATATAACCAAATCCAAAGGAGGTGTTTTCCTTTGTTTAATACAGGGTCTCTTCTCTATGATCCAAATTGTCTTTAAACACATTCTTCTGCTAAAAATCCTATGCATAGACTACATATGTGCACCTTTGTACACTTTCAAAAGGAGGTCAACATTCATGTGATGTAAAATCAAGATGTCATTCAAAGGTATTATGGCAGTACGACATTTACTAATACATTCATGCTAATGAGTAGTGTGTGGAAATGGGCTTGAAGCCTGGCTTCTGTGGACAATGTCTAACCAACCAAGAGTTCATTAGATGCCCACCCTGCCACTTTTCCTATATGTAAAAGATATCAGTTTGGGATGTCCTGCTTCTGGACTATGGAAATAACTTTGCCATTCTTTTTACCTCAAAATTACAAGTAGTTTATTTGAAAAAAAAAGGAAACTAAGCATCACAGATCAAGATCTTAAATCAACACACATGATCTAATTATCTTGTTTGAATATGATCACTTTATCAGTGGTATGCTCTGATATCTCATTTCCTTCATGCCAAAATTAGCTACTAGACACAAGAGAGACTCCTGTAATCAATCAGCCAGAGGCATTATTTTCAGCCAGGGTTAGGGTTAGGGTTAGGGTTAGGGTTAGGGTTAGGGTTAGGGTTAGGGTTAGGGTTAGGGGTTAGGAGTTAGGGTTAGGGTTAGGGTTAAGGGTTAGGGTTAGGGTTAAGGGTTAGGGGTTATGGTTAGGGTTAGGGTTTTAGAGTTAGGGTTAGTGTTAGGGTTAGGGTTAGGGTTAGGGTTTTAGAGTTAGGGTTAGTGTTAGGGTTAGGGTTAGGGTTAGGGTTAGGGTTAGGGTTAGGGTTAGGGTTAGGGACCCAGTAAGTATAGGCTGTACAAATGGTGGCACAGCACTGTTTCTGAAATTTCTTATTGTTTAGGATCTTAAAGATTTATTTTACCGTGAGTCAATAGATCCATGACCATCAGGACACTCTGGTGCTATGTAAAAAACATCTGTCAGTGGCTTCTGCTGTGACTTACAGCAGGTAATTATACAACTTTGGGTCCAAGTCTATTGTTCCATCCTGAGTACAGGTTAGTCTTGCTTGCTTTCTGATCTTATGTGAGGTCTTTTCCTCTTCTGACCTGTTTTTCTAACCTCAGTATGCTCTACACAGTGTAACAGAGATTAAATAGCCTGTGAAGAGTACTCCTAATATAATATCCTGGAATAAAATATGCTTCCTACACCAGGCCCACCTGTAAATCCTATGGATATTATATCAATAATCTTAACTTATGTGAATATAGAACAGAATGACATAGATGCACAATGGCACATAGTGTAAAAATTTTTAGTTTTTGAAACTGTCAATCTTCATCTTAAAGAAATATGCGCCATTTGTACAAATCTAGCAGTGGACTGAACCTGAATATCATTGTTTCAGCCCACATATAATGAGGATATGGCACTCAATTGTCTTCACAACTGAACAAGCTAGAGATTAGCTATTCAGAGTATCCTACACTCAGGGTTTTAAATGTATAGCTTAATTATATAATTGCCTTTGTGTGGGTTAAAATAGTCAAATATTGGCTGGATCCAATAGATTAAACTAACATCATCATTATGTCCACCAAAGTATAATCCTCCTAATATAGAACCACACAAATCACACATTTTCAAAACTTTAAAAGCAAAAAATCAGAAAAATGTCAAGTTCACTTTCTCACTATAACCATTAAGTTTATTTCCAATGTCAAAGCATGAAAGGAAGAGAAAAGAACCAGTTGTTGCTGAAATTTTTATTTAAGATATGGAGGCTTTAATAATGTGATAGGCTAGGGAGTCTTTCTACACATGGAATTCAGGCCCTTTCAAGCAGGCACTTGTCTCCCACCCATGTGATGGCACAGGAACTTCCTCTCCTTGCAGTACATAAAAACAAGGTACCATATAAGAATGAGATGCCCAGGCCCTCAACAGACACCAAAACTGAGTGGCTCCTTCCATCTACTTCCAGCTTACAGAGTTTGGTAAAATATATTACCCTTCCTCCATGATTTTTAGTCTATAGTGTTTTGCCATTGACACACAGACAAAAAAAAATTATGTCAAAATATATTTGCACAGTAGTCACAATTCCTAATTATCTTGATATTTAGGACCCTTGATTTAAATAAAATGTTATTTAATACATCAAAATATTTTCTAATGTTTTAGACTTTATTAGGGCACAGCTGAATGACTTGTGGAAATAATCATTCTCTTGCATGGCTGTTTGGACAAAGACCATGTGGAAAGATAACACACTTGTGTTTGTTTTGCTAATGTTATTTCTATTATAGGTCTCAAATCACAAGTTGAGGAGAAATCTGATATGAAGAGAAAGAGGATAGAGAAAAAGTCAGGAAAGAAAAAAGGAAAAGAAAGGAGGGTGGAAAAGAGAATGGAGAGAAAAATGAAAAAGACATGGAGGAAGAAAAAAGTAAAGCATAAGTGGAAGGAAGGAAAAAAGAAAAAAATTAAAAGGAGAAATAATAGAAAAAAAGAAAAGGGGAGGGAGGTGTAATTTAAGGGTCGGAAGACGGAAGGAAAGAGGGAGGGAGGGTAACAGAGGGAAAGAGCATGCAGTTGTGCTATCTGCTGCCTTTGTGCAGCCTTCCCAGATGTTGCCAATGGTCATGCCCAAAGCTGACTTATTTGGCCCCTTTCTATATCATCCTATAATTTCACATTGAAAGCAGACTAAGTCTATTGTCACTAGATTTGGGGAGGAAACTGACTTCGGGATTCAAAAGAAAGCTTCAGGCACAAAGTTTCGCAGGACATTGCAGCATATAGGTGTTTACACACCCTTCCAACTGAAGGTAGTTCGTGATTTCTGTCCTTCTGTCCATCCTGCTGTCCATAGGAACGCCCTTATGAACCATGAGATACAGTGGGAATAACAATACTTTCTTGCTTTATAGACAAGCCAAGCAAAAGCGCAAGAAGTAAATGTTATTTCTCACAATCCACATGAAGTTTCTGAGCAGGTTCTGCTTCTCTTTCCCAGATCTATACCTTTGTCCATCTTGGCTAGAAGGAGGACACATGCTCTCATGAGAGAGCAGAAGTGAAGTATAAGCGGGGAGAATGGAATCTTGATAAGTCTTCATGCTGGGAACCAGCACAATCCTGTGGAAGCCTGTGCTATGAGGGAAAACACCACAAAGAAATGCAAGGAGGTAGGTCACATGACCAAGAGCCAAACTCCTGGAAGTATAAAGAAATGGGAAACACAATACATTACCACTAGGGGAAGATTCAGGCATTACTAGCTGACAATCATTATGCTAATCAACTCTACCCCACGTGAAAATTACGTACTATATAGAGTTAAACACCTGGTACTCTTCACCAGATAAAAATGTCAGCCAATTATAAAACTATAGTAGAAGCTTAGCTATGTCTTTATTAGGACTCCATTGATAGTAAAATCTCGGTCTCACTATTGTAAACCTAATATTTTAAATATATATTTGTTTAGAAGTTGGATTAAAAAGCAATTTACTAGGGAGTTTCAATCTTTTCTTGAATAGCTTTTCTTTTAAAGTGTCTAATGAGCAGCATTATTGGATAAATGTAGCAATATAATTTTTTCAATACAGGTGGTAACTGGTAATAAAATATAGAAAGTCTCCTGAGCTTGACTAGGATAAGAAGAGATCTGAATAATACATTAGCAGAATAATCAGAAACAGCAGACGTAGATTGTAGTTCATTGTATAATGCTCAATGAAAACTTCATAAAGGAAAATTAAACCCTCTTTGATTTGTTGGCAAGGGACCTAGAAACCATTAAAGAGTAATTAATGTCTTCAGAAATCTAAGTTGCTACTTCATTCATGGTGCAGTTCCCTTTTCTGATCACTGTGTGAACTTCAAGGGCTGATGAAGTCCTTATCTTAAGAAAAATCAACAAGGTTAGTTAAGTTTACACAAGATAAAAATACACAGAAGTAGAATAGTATGCCCATAAAAGCAGCAATTTGGGAGAGAAATTGTGTTAGTGGTCGAGTGGAGGTGAAGAAGATCTTACCTAGAACTCACCAACTGCAAATAAACTATAGACTTGGCAAAAAAACAAACAACAACAACAACAACAAAAAAAAACTGTCCAGAATGAAGATGCTAGCTAAAAAACTGACTTTATATACAATAGTATAACATGACTTTTGAAGTGGAGAAAAAATGTCAACAGTAAGCAGATGCAAAACTTTTATGAGACAGCAAAATTGTGCATTGAGTGCTGGTTGAAGAAGCTTATATTATTTGGGGTTGTCTTTGCTCCTTCTGCTGGGTCTGAGAGCCTCTCAGGGCAGTGCATTTGAGGACTTCTGAATTGAACTCTCAGTATTCTCCAGTCCACATCTTTCTCATCTCGCCCTTCATAATTCTCTCTTCTTCTTCTTCTTCTTCTTCTTCTTCTTCTTCTTCTTCTTCTTCTTCTTCTTCTTCTTCTTCTTCTTCTTCTTCTTCTCCAGAACATAATCAGTGTAAGGTTATGTCTTGGTAGTGAGATTTCAGCTTCTTAAAGGATGGCACCAACAGACATCCTGACTTCTGACTTGGAAGAAGGAAAGCTCACTGCTCACTAGGCTTCAACTCTACATACACACAACAAGAGCAAAAGCAAAAGCAAAAGCAAAAGAACTACAGGCAACTAAGGAATGCTAAGAACAGAAGAAATAATCCACCCCAGCGATGAGTATACTGTAATATCATACAGTCCAATCTGGTTGTGTTTATGTATTTAAGAATGCTTAAATACATAGCAAAAATAAAGCAAAAAAGACAATACATCTGAAAGAAAGCAACAAAGGGGTATATGGGAAGAGTTGGAGGGATGGAAGGGGAAAGCAGAGAATATAACTATATCATAATCTCAAACAATAAAAATACATTTCTTATAGTAATTGAGTCAGGTGAAAAGTAAGTAGCTTAGATTATTAATGCAGATAGGTGTTCAGTTCACTTACATTTTAAAGAATTATTTCATTTCTTATAATTTACTTTTTAAGTTTAGTCTATAAATAATTAGGCATTATTATGACATTTCAAACATATGTCACTAATCTTATTCTTATTTATTTTGATCTCCCAGGGCCATCTATAGCCTACCTTGCCCCTTAATATATACCTCTATGAAAAAAAGTCATATGTAACATTACTCATGTAAAATATACAAATCTAAATAGATTTAAATGCAATAAAAAGGATAAAGAACAGAGAGAAAATGAGATTACTGGGGGAAAGGGTGAGGGTTTATTTCCATTTTCATGATCTATTTGTAGTCTAAAAGCCAGACCAGTTTGAACATCTCACCCCTTAATTTTCTTTTTGTAGCTTCTCTCATTCTGGAAGAATAGGAACCTTAGCTTATATGGACTATGACAAGATGTTTGTTCCCACCTCATTTCTCCTCCACTTACCCTGGAAAGAAAGGAACTATAATTTGATAGTAAGTCAGTATGATAGGAAGCTAGGATCTGGGGGAGGTCACAGAGATTGTTGGAAGCTCAGTCGGGCTTTAACATCAGGGACACTAATCTCCAAAGCCAGTACATTTTCTTAAGATATTTCTCAGGGTGATTGTCTCCTCTAATAATATGCAGAGCTTTCTTTATGTCTTTTTCCTGCTTCCCTAGAGAGCCTGGCTTCATTTGGATGCTGCACCCTAGCTGTGGGTGACTCGTTATGAATTTGCAGCACCATGCATTTGTCAGCAATTGAGGTTAACATGTGCTTTCTAGTAAAAACCCTTTCTAGCAAAATTCTTTTCTCTTGCAAAAATTCAATAAAAACTGAAAAGCAGGGAAGCAAGATTAGAAAGGTTGAAAAAGGAAACTAGATAAGCAAGAAAGAACAGTCCCAATAAGCCCATATTTCTCTCTCATCAGAGAGTTTGTGAAAGGGCCAGATTGACAGGAATGAAAAGGAAAATCCTTTTTTATTATACTCACCTGTAAGGTATTATCTCTTCAGAGGTGTTTATGAAAACATTCACACACAGTAAAACATGCCTCTATAGACCTACTTTTTATTGAATTTCTTCAGCTCTACATCAAATTTTAAAATCCCTGCCTATTATACCATCTCTACATAAATCATACACCTTGTCCTTCTGACTCTGGCTCAGCTGCAGTTCTCCCTAGCTCCAGCTAATATGATAGAGAATGGAATATCACAAGAAGGAGACAGCTTCATCCAGATATTCAAATTACCTGAAGAGGAACAGCAATTGTCTCCATGAAGCGGGGGGGGAGGGGGGATATGAAGAATATACAGGGCTACCAGCAAGTTTATTAGTGTAGTACTCTACAGTGTTTCAGGCTCAACAGCTTCAGTAACCCCTTGATGCTGAATTGTTAGTACTCAGAGTGTGAACCAACTGATGATCTATCCCTGCCTTATGGAAGGAGGCCAAGCACTGCCCAAGACAGTGAGGGTGTCAAGGATAGTGACCAAAAGGAGTCTTCCCTCTGACGTGCAGATATTGGGTGTTACCTTCAACACTCCACCCAGATTTTACTCTCTAAGATGAAAGCACATTCTGTTATAAAGCTCTTTTGGTAGACAGTGTGTGCACTTCAAAGTTTTACAAATGAAAACCTGCAAGAGGATATAAGTTCTGGGACACTATAGTGACCAAATATACAACATTTACCTGGAAACAAACTTTACTTTTTGTATCTAAATCCCTTATGTGAGAAATGTTACTGAGAAAATTATAGGCAACTTAAGTATGAAAAAAATACCAAGAGGACTTTTAGGTTCAAAATCATCTAATGTGTTTCCTTTGCACTCTCCATGCTCCTCTGCATTCTCCAACTCACCAAGGAGTTCTTTCTACATACCGGTGAAATCTTGTTCAGAAAACAGAAGCATCAGAGGTGTATCTTAACTTTCACAGTGTTCCTCACAGCAGTGCAGAAGGTACAGAAAGGAGTATACACAGGTGTTCCTCTACAGGCTTCTCACAGAAAAAGCAATGTATGCTCAGGGTGTGGAGAACCTACAGAGCAGATTTCAAGTTATTGGACATAGAAAATTAGTTTTAGTAAAATGAATTTTTCTTCCCAGAGCTATCCATGCATTTTTCTTAGGGTCCTTTTTGTTATCTAGCTTCTCTGGAGCTGTGGGTTATAGTCTGTTTATCCTTTAATTACATACAATTTCCCCTTATGGGTAAGTATATACTGTGTTTGTCTTTTTAAGTCTGGGTTACCTCATTCAGGATAATTTCTAGTTCCATCCACTGGCCTGCAAATTTCATAATGTCATTTTTTTTTTTTTACACCTGAGTAATATATGTGTACGGATTCCTGGCATTCCACTTGGTAAACTCAATTTGGACCTGGGCGACATAACATTTCCTGGCATGTAGCAGCCATATGTGCCCATCCTTTTCTTAAAAGGAAACATCATGTGGCAGTCTGTCTCTTTTCTTTACTGCTTCTCACTTGGCAAGTCTCCTGAATAAACTCTTGTAGGCCATGATAGTGTGTGTGTGTGTGTGTGTGTGTGTGTGTGTGTTTGTGTGTGTGTGTGCCTGATCTCACACATGAAGCCAACAATATGCACCATATTTTCTTTATCCATTCTTCAGTGAGGGCCATCTACATTGTTTCCAGGTTCTGGCTATTATGAATAATACTTCTGTGAACATAGCGAAGCAAGTGTTCTTGTGATATGATTGAGCATCCCTTGGCTATGTGCCCAAGAGTGGTATCACTGAGTCTTTAGGTAGATTGATTTCCAGTTTTCTGATAATTCACCATACTGATTTCCAAAGTGGCTATACAAGTTTGAATTTATACCAACAGTGGAGTGTAGTGATATATTTTATAGTTAATAAAATCAGTCTGGAATATCAGAGAACAGAATCACCCTCAGTCAAGTCATGAGGATTAGAAATTGGAAATTCACACCTTTTATCCCAGCACATGAATGACAAAGTATTAACTCAGCCCTTCAATTTTATCACTCAGGAGACAGAGATCTTTCTATATTTCTATAAGATTAAGGCTCAACAATCAAACAGTAGTAGTTCACATCTTTAATCCTAACTATAGGATTATGATGCAGTTAACCCTGAAAGTGAAAAAACTGGGCAGGTTTCTATGAGTCATTGCAATTGTAAAATAAGAAATACAACTTCCAAATCATCAATAACATTTGTATCTCATTGTGTATCCTAGGATGGCATCAAACTGGAAATCCTTCTTCCTTTCAAGTCCTAGAATAACATGTACATGCTAACCGGCCAAACTTATTTATGATTTTTGTGATGCTTGTAATTGAACATCTGTCTTTGCAAGGACTCTATCAATGTGCTAGATATCTTTTGAGAATTTTATTTTATTTGTGCATGCATGCATACATCTATGTATCTTTTTGTCTTTGCAGGTATCTGTATGTTTGTGGTTGCAGAAAACTTTGAATGCATATGAAGACCAGGAGACAATCCAAGGTGTTAATTCTCAAATACTTTCCATCATTTTTGTTCATACTTTACTTATTTATTATTTATTTTCTGTGAGTTAGGATCATTTCTTCTCCTGAAATTCTCCAAGTAGTCTGCACAGCCCAGAATACTCGGGGAATTGTCTATTTTTTATTCCTCAGTGCAAGGAGGGCAAATGTACATCACCATGACTTGTTTGAAATCTGGGATCAAATCTTGGTCTTTAGGTTTGAAGGACAAACATTTGTTTGACTGAGCCACTTCTCCAGTCCCACTCAGTCAAAAAATTTACATCCATATAAACTTAGCCACAATTGATACCTAGTGAACAAATAATACCTATCATTTTTGCTATCAGCTCCATTCTTAATGAAAAATACTGAGAGAAACGAGAACACAAGGCAGTGTACATTGAAGCAATTGATGATCACATTTCATCTGTGATTTCTTGTTCCCCCTGTGGGAAAAAAATGCAATGTTGCTTTTCTCTGTCTGTGAAAATTTGCTTCAGAAAACTGGTAGTGGTCTACAAATTATTAACAGAATTGTTATGGCATACTCATTACATCTCTCCCTCTGTGCTAGTGATCTCAGAGTTTGTATTAAACTAGAGCTAGTGACAGAGGTTCTTAAATAACTGTAGTGGGTACAATCCCTTAAAGTAATGAGCTGACATGAACTATGAACAAGAATAAGGCTTTTTGCTGTGATAAGCTATAGAACTTGTATTTAACTGCAACATAGCTTAAATATCCTGTCTTACACCAAAAACATCTACCCTCATTCCCCCTTCCATTTAATTTTTTTTACCAAAGAGCCTGGTTATAACTACACTTTTCTGTTTTCTGAGAGGCCCAGAGGGGCTTAGAATGATCTCATCATGTAAGTGAATGATTCATCACTCCCTTTTGGCCCGAAGCAAGTATTTGCCCTGCACTATTCATCTCTCAAGATATAATTGGACTTAAAATTAAAACTGTATTACCTTCCAATTCATTGAGAGGAAACAGGGATTTTTGACTTAAACAGCAATTTTGTAAGGTATCTATTAGGAAACTGTGAAAAATTGTTGAGGCAGCTATGTGGAAAGCCAGCTCAGGGAAGGTGCTATTGTTTTTCAAATGCTGCCCTACTGAGCCTGAGATCTCCAGAACAAATTTTCTGGTTTAGGTGTGGCTTTGATATTCCTCTCACCTTTAGTCTAAGATGGCTTTTATGAAAGTGTCCATAAACAGATATCTTATGTAAAATATCTTTTGACCTGGGGTGTCTTTCTCTATGCTGTGAATTATCATTGGATAATAAAGAAACTGTTTTGGCCTATGGCAAGGCACTTTAGAAGCAGGCAGGAAATTCTAGAAAAGATAAAGGGGAAGTAGGGTAGGAGTCAGAAGGAGCTTCTGTGAGCTGCTGACAGGAAAGCAAGATGCAAATGAACTCAGGTAAGCCATGAACCCCTATGGCCAGACACAGATAAATAAAAATGACTTAAGAAGCAAGAGATAGGTAGCAAGACGCGTGAGCCATAGGCCAATGAGCCAAAGCTTCTTACTACAGTCTTGCAGTGCTACTATGAACAGGAGGAGGAATGAAAAAAGAGGAACTAGAAGTGAGAGAAGGATTCAGTTAAGTCAAATTGGCTCTTTATCCTTCTTTCAGTAATTTCTGATGTGTCACACTCACCTGTGAGATAGAAGTAAAATAAACTGAAAACAATTTCTTCCGTTTGTTTCTTTGTTTAGATTCTTCACTGCTCAAACTGCGTACTGTAAATGTATCTCCTGGAATTTTAGGAATCAACATAGAGTCTAAAATGAAAATGTCACACTCATGAAAGGACAGAAAAGGATCGAGAGAGTTGAAAAAGTCTATGAATATTATGTGGATATGGGGAGTCTTTGTGTGTCTAAAAAGAGCCTAAGGAAAAGATTGATACTTAATTGTCTCCTCATGGTTTGAAAGGATCATCTGCTTAGACCAATGACTGTTCTAAGCAGTGATTGGGTATACCGTGACACCTTCATTAAGTAATAATGCTGGAGGTTTACAATTATCCACATTCATCAAAACATGGGCAGCATGCTTGTCTTGATGATTCCTCTGTCTGGCTTCTCAAGAGCTTCTGTGTCACTTGAGAAACTATCAGAAACTAGGCATCTTTGTCTTTTGGAGACTTCCAACAGCAGACTCTGTAGTTTTATAATAATGTGACACCAATTGTTTCATATTGTAGGATGCAAAAGCAATGAATTTAATTGAAAGAATTTCAGGAGAGAGGGGAGGCTTTATTACTGGTCTGGGGAATGCAGAGTTCCTAAATATGCCAGACAGAGGCTTGCTCAAATAATTGCTTATAAATATTAGAGTGAGTATAAATAACTAAAGGTGGCTGATTCTATTATCCCCAAGTTTCAACCATGAAAGAACTGGGTTGTGCATTTGGAGTGGTCACAGATTGTGTGTTTCAAAAGTCTGGGTGATTTTGAAGTACTTAGTATGTTTTTATAGCTTCAAAATCCTGATATGAATATTTGGAAATCTTTTTTTTTAATGCAGCCATGTAATAACTGATGTAAGGTTTTAAATTTTCAGACATGCTAGTTTTTTTTGTATGTGTGTAGGGGTATACACTATGCATATACAACATGCACATGGACATATGTATGCTTTCATAAAGATATAGTATTTTCAAATTATCATTTGAAAACATATCCCCAATTGTTATAGTGAATACTGAATGCTTGAGTTTTCTACCAAGAAGTAGATTTAACATTTTTTTCCTAATCAAGTAGGATAAAATGGGCTAAAGAAAGGAGGTTACCTTATTTATCAGCCCAAAGGTAAAAGGTCTTCCCCCCAAAAAAACAAATTTCATTATATTTTCTGGAGCTAAATGCAGAGAAATAATCACAGAAACAAACAAAAAAAGGTGAGTTCTATATTTAAAAAAAATTTTAGGTATGATATGACTGGGTAACAATAGGAAATTGTAAAGTATTCCTTGAGACAGCACAACACTGTAACTCACAAAAGTTAGGGACTTCTTTACAAAAGAGGCAAGAACTCTTGGACTAGTATTATTGGGACATGTATAGGTTGGCTTGATGTTTTATGATTTTATAAATAGTAGATTTTATAATATTTTTATGACACATATGTATGTATGTTGTGTGTGAAAAGGGGGGGGGCAGGGGTGTCTGTTCAGCCCAGTGCTAAATATCAGGAATAGTTTTGATAGTCAAGCCACTGTTCTTAGCATTTTGAAGTATGACAAATGACAAAGATGTGTGTGCTGACTGTTTATTCAGAGATAGTAAATGTCAATCATGTAAGACATTGCTAAAGATAGCACTAAGGAGACAGACTCCAAGTTGAACTTTTAACCCTACAACATGGCTCAAGTTCTCATGGAGCTAAGTGAACATGGGTCACTAACTTTATTTCTATGTCAAAATATCCCTGTATATGGAATGAGAATAATAGCAAGTGTATCACATACGTCACTTTGTGACTATTAAAAGAACACATTTACCTGAATCACTAAGAAAGGTTGATGCCAAATGTTAAGTATTTGATGCATAATTTGTTGTTTGGACAAGTGTCAAATGGTTCCATAAAATATGACTTAGCCACTGGAGCTATTAAAAATGTTAAATGTTAAAGGAATATATTATTGTGGTGTCAAATGGGACTGTTAAAGAGTCTCAATGCAAATTTATAAATGTTAAGAGCCTGAAAATAAGTAGTATTATCATTACTTTTATCTGAATCAGAAAGTAATATCTTGCCACTATGTAACAGGTACTCCAGAAGAGCCATCTGCATATTCTTGGTTGTTAGTATTGCTATTTCTAGATGTCTGTTTTGTCTTTATCAGTTTAACAACACCAAGAAGTCCTTTGCTCTTATCCCATACTCAGTGTTGCTTCCTTCTTTTATACTCAGCTCTCTGTGTTCCCTCATAGTTCTCAAGATTTCTTATTCAGAGTCTTAACATTGCCCCAAAGATTCAGGCAGCAGTTTCTAGTAGTCCATTTAAGCAGCCCTCATTCTAAACTCACTTAGCTCTTGAGGACTTTTACCTTTATACTGTCCACTTCACTATGATAGTACCTTCTCCTGTTTCCACTCACCTGTCTAAGAGTAGACCCCCAGTTCTATCATCTTCACGCCTGACACTGGTACTAACTAGAACATTGTCAGTAAATGCATAAATTTGTCCCAAAGAAGTTTAAAAGTCACTCTTGCAAGCTTATTCCAAGATTACATTTTGAGTCAACATTGTTGTTTCTTTTTTCATTATCTACATAACTTCAATGTATTCCTGTGTAGTCCACCTCACAATCTAAAATTTACATGCTTCTGTTAAGTAACATTTAACAAGGGCTCTCAATCTTCCTATGAATCATTCAGTTTGGGTAAAGGAAGAAGACAATAATTAGATATATTTATGTTACATAAGGAATATATGTATTTAATTCAAGCATATCATGATTTAAGTATTTCCAGATATAAAAATAAAAATGCAAAATACTTAGCAGACTACTGCCATAAAATTTCTAATGCCTCTAAAAAGATGAGCCAATTCCCGGATTCTAGCAGCAGCACAGGGCTGCTTGATCTCCTATTCTCAAAAAACATGTTTGTCATGACAATCTTAAAGTTAATGCCTAAGAATTTAATTCATCAGCATCCAAAATTAACATCTTCCAACAACCAAATGTATGATCATTTTCCCTGGTTCTCATATTGATATTTTTTCTTATTTCTGTGGAAGTTCTTAGCTGCAGATAACAGATGAGTTATCAGAAACAAGTGACATAAGAAAGGAGGAAGTCTGTAGGAATGATTTATCCAAAGAAAATTTTTTTTATCACAAAAATAAATTAAAATTGTTGACATGCCAGGATAATATAAAACAGACTGACTTTTTGTTAATAATTTTATTATCTTGTAATAACATGCCTCTTTACTTCCTGAATCTAGAGACAAGAATTTATAACATTTTATCTATTATAGAAAGGGGAATTTGATATTTTACAGTCTGCCTGTGTTGGTTACATGTTACATAGCCTACTTGAACTTTCAGAAAGAATGATTCCCACAATTATATCAATAAAGACACTAATATATCCAAAGTATCAACATAGATTCCTTTTATTATAACACAAAAATAGCAGAGTCTCTATCACATTTATTTCTAAATTCTGTTTACTTTATACTAGATATAATATGAGTAATGAATGAGTCAACATCCTATGAAAATATGTCTTTATGAATTATTTTTATTTCAAAGCCTTATTGAGAACAAAAACATAAAACAAAACATATTTTACGCCTGAAGTTCCCAATGTAGCAAGCTTAGACATGTAATATATGCATATGTATACATGGAAAGTTTTACATATCAAAACTGTGTCTTTGCATTTAATAAATCCTGGTCACTGTATATAATTGTAAAAATCAAGAATGTAAACAGGTGAATGTTTATCCATGAATAAAGTACATTGTCAAACAGCAGAGTGTCTTTACATGTTTGTATACCAAAAGGAGACTATTCACAGGGTCTAGCACCACAAAAGAAGAGAAGACATAATGAAACCACCCATCTCATCAATTTCCTTTCAATTCTACCTTGAATAGCTTCTTTGTTTTTGGCCTCATTCTGTTGGCAGTGTAATACACTGTCATGTATTACAGTGAAAATTAGGTCCCTTCTGAAACAGTGATATAGAAGGAAGAAACAGGACACACATCAGAACATGTGGAAAAAATAACAGTGCAGACAAGCTGGGAAACTTGCCAGGAGAAGGAAGAGGAAGAAGAAAAAAGAAAGAGTAAGGTAAAGGAAAGAGGAAGAAGAGCAGAAAGAAGGAGGAAGAGAAGGAAAAAGAGAAAAACAACAATAACAAAATCACAAGAGGAAGAAAAAGGAGGATAAGAAGAAAAACAGGAAAAATTGCAAGGCCTGAAAAGAAAGAAAAATAGAAAGCTGTACTTTTCTGAATAACCTAGAAAAGCAGACAGGTTTACTAAAGCAGAATGGCTGTAGATCCATAGAGATGGCATTAGAACTTGGCTTCCTGAAAAGGTGTAATTATTCCTCTCATTTCTTAACTAAAGTTAATTGGTTTTCCTGAGGGCTGGTCCCTTTGCCTGGTGATTGAGGGATCCAATTGAACTACAGCTTAAGACAGTGTTTGATGGCATCCCTCTACTTACAGGACGGTTTCATTCATTAGGCAGGGGCAAATAGCTGTTCATAAAGGACTTTCAGCAGAGTCCTTTAAGACTCTGGACTTTAAGACTTTGGACTTTATGGCTACTTCAGCAATTCCATATTCACAGATGCAGACCTTATTATTAGGTTTTCTATGCTTTCTGTGTCTAAACTAACACCTATTTTCCTTGATTATATCTACATATGGTAGATATGTAATCTACCATACTACATAGCTTATTCTAACTGCAATTTTCAGTTTTTTTCCAATGGATTGTTTTCCTCTTGCTGAACTTAATAATATCTATACCACTCAACATTGAACCATATTGAAATTCAGTTGTCTCCTCATGTACTGAACAAAAGAATCAAATAGTTAAGAGCTTATTAATTAAAAAAAAATACTTGCACTCACCAATAAAATCATTGTATCTAGGTTTGGTTCTGTGACACTATGCTCACTTTATCATAAAATTCTTTCTATTTTAACTTATGTAGATGACCTGTCTCCTGATTTCAAATAAACTTCAATGTATATTTTTCTTCCACTGTGTGTTTCTAATGAATGAATACAACCTACAAGAAGGAGCTGGGAACTAAGCCTACAACTAACAATGCAAAGCCCAGTGTGGCTATTGTTTTATGACATACTTATTTATTCATTAAGAGTGAGTACATAATGTGTTTGTTTCATGGGTTTGGGTTACCTCACTCAAGGTATTTCTTCCTATTTTTAACCATTTGCCTGCAAATTTCAAAATGTCATGTTTTATTGCTCACTAATATTCAATTGTATTCATTTTTTAATGACAAGATATCCCAATTTTATATTTTGTTCCAAGGATTAGGAATCCAGAATCGATGCTCATAAAGTGTATTACATATTTTCTATGACAAAACTCATCAAAGGTTATTAGAAATGCATGCAAAATTAGCAAAATTCAGTAAAAAAAAATGTGTCCATCAACTAAGATGAATGTCATCTGGTTGAAATAGCATCTACCTTCTAATCAAAACTTTTTATTAATAATAATCAACAAACTTCAATACACAGATCAGGGTCTAACACAAGAATGTGAACATCTATTTCTATAGAAGATGGTAAAGACTTAGATACAGCTGTCTTTGCCTGAATTACTTGAACAGGGTCCTGATGCCTGACATCACTATATACTAACACATAGACTATAACTACTGAGTGTATTTAATGTTTTTAAGCATAGGATTCTTGAAGTATAGAAATGTGACTAAATTGCTGAGTGACCCACAGAGGGTGCCCTGATCTACAAAGGTGTGTGTGCTGGCAGGGGAGGGGGCCCAATTAAAAAATAGCAGTAGTATCGAAGGCTGAAAAGGATGGAAATTGTTTGCAAAGAATTCAGAAGGGCATTGTAAGTAGTTGAAGGGGTATATTCAGCCAGAAGAGAAGAAACAGTTGTCACCTCCAGATACCTACATGTTGTTATCATGTAATTTAAGAAAATCAAATCTATAGACAAAATGTAGGAGGGGAAGGGAAAGAAAATGGAATTAGTTTCCACTAAATTGAGATGCCCCTGGGGCACTCAGGTTTAAGATCTCAATTATCTCTAGTTGTAGTTAGGAAAGTACAGCTTAGAAATACCTCTTAATGTACCAGGGTAGTAAGTATAGAAACCACATTTAAAATTAAGTTTCAAGTTCTAGATTTTCCCAAACTTTAGAAGGCTATATTATTTTTAAAATAATAATACAACCTTTTATTATTTGTATTGAGGAATATAAGTGTCTTTTTTTTTCATCTCAGAAAAGGAAGAAAGACAATATTATTAGTGAATTTTAATGGAATTTTAATTTTATTTATATTAATAATCATGGACCAAATCAAAACAAAGCATATTTTTATTACATAAGTAGTAAAAGACAGAAATTTCAGTATAAAGTAACTGATAAACCCAATTAAATTGGTTTTTCTGACTTTTTGTAAGGGTTTAGACATTAAGAACTTGTGGTAGCAGTCCTGAATCTATGTGCCTGGGATCTGAAGCATCTCTTCTACTTGGGACATTGCTAGAAAACTCTCTGACACTATACATATCCAACTGAAACCAAAGCTCTGGACTGACAACTGACATGTCCAAATTTGGAAATATTTGGTAAGCATATAGACACAGGAAGGATGACAGTTTAAAATGGTGTTTTCCACACCATATGGTAAGATTAATAACTTCAGTTCCAAGCCATTTATAAAGCCCTCATCATGGCATCAGGAACATTTTAGATTCTCTGCAAGTCTACTTAAAATATGATAAACTCAAAATTCAAATGTTTTAATATCTTTTAAGCTAGATAAAGAATAAACTCTGAGCCTGTGAGTTGACTCTATGAATGAGATGTTTACTATCAAGCATAATGACTTGAATTCAATAATAGAAACATGTCTATTGGGAAAAAAAAGCTGGCTCCTTCTAGCTTTCCTATAACCTTAGCTCAAACAACTTGGCGTACATTTTCCAACACATAAACATAGAAAAAATAAGATAGATTAAGTAAATAAGAAATGTAAAAATATAAATTCTGAATTTTTATTTGAATTTGTAATGAACTTGTTACTGAATTTTTTATCTTTTTTTCTGTTTGGAACTATAGGTCAATGAAAATATTGAACACTAATTAAGGATTGAAAAGACTCGTTATTTGCTAATAACCTGAAGAGTGGGGACAAAAGCCTGCAAATCAATTTTTAATTTTCAGAGTTTAGAAGGTAAGTAACAACTTTTGAAAGAAATAAGAAAGAAGGATAGATTAATAATGGGAATTTAACCATGTCTTTAGTGACTGGAGATTTTTTGAGAATTCAAGTGTTGATATTTTGCTCTTTTATGATTCTTTCCAATAACTGTAATGAGTAATGTCAACTATCATGAGACTGGGTTAATAGGAGTCATGTGACTTCTTCTGAGAACAAGGACTGAGAATAACATGAATGGCTCTCTTTGAGCCAACACCATGGAGACCCTGACCCACTTGGCAAAGGCCTGTGAATAGTTCACTTCACGGCTCTTGGCATGACCCCAGAAATGTGTATGCTACCTTTCCTTCTTGGTTTCAGTATGCTTGCCATACTGCTGGCCTGGCTCAGTCACAGAAGGTTATAAGTTTAATATTACATATTTGTATGAGTGTACTGAAAGGAATAATTTCAACACATAAAAGTCTTTGAGAAATGTTGCTAAATAGAAGATATCGAACTGTAATGAAAACATTCAAGAAGCAGGGATTGAAGCAAAATCATAGAAACTCACAGTTTGCTCATTTCTAATAACTGTGTCTAAGAAATAGCATAAGAATGGCAAAAGAAATCAAAAGAGATAGACATAATGACAAGGGATAAACACTGCCAACTATTAAGAGTAAGTTTCCAAGTTATGTTGCCTAGAGAATAAATGGAAAAACCTGGTATATCCCAGAAGATGACAGAGTAGTACAGAACGTAAGGATTGATCTAACTTTGGCTAGTAAGATGGCTCAGCCGTTAAAGGCTAGGCTCACAACCATAAATATAAGATCATCATGAGAACCCAGACTATACCATATGTAAATATTAACCACAAGAGACAAATCTATCTTTCTCTTTGCATAATCTTGTAACCAATGTGCTGTCAACTGGCACACTGTTCTACTTGAGGCGTGCCTCATTAGAAAAGTTTCTTAGTAGCTTTCAAGACTGTTTATGCTTCTGACAGTAGACATACAGATCAAAAAGGTGATGGATACTGGTAGGAGAGTTGGGAGATGGAAGCAGAAGAGGGAAGGGACAAACTGGTAATTACTGTAACCAGTTTTAGAAACTTAAGAAGGAAAATCTGAATGTGAA
This sequence comes from Sigmodon hispidus, assembly GCA_004025045.1. Classification (NCBI taxonomy): domain Eukaryota; kingdom Metazoa; phylum Chordata; class Mammalia; order Rodentia; family Cricetidae; genus Sigmodon; species Sigmodon hispidus. Next base: position 55,947 of record PVIH01003419.1, read on the forward strand.
AATATCTATGCATACATTAAAACTATATAAATAAAACAGCACAGGATATATGGGGCCATTGGTTTGAACAACAGGTGCTGTGAACTTTTGTACTCTGTAAATATTTGTTCTTTCTACTGATTTAATAAAATGATGATTGTCCAGAAGGCAAACAGGAAATATGGGTGGGACTACCAGACTAAGAAAACTCTGGAAAGAGGAAAGGGCAAACAGAGATGCCAGGCAGATTCGGAGGAAAGCAGACAAAAATGGTGTTTTAAGAAAAGGTACTAAGCCACTTGGCTAACCATAGGTTAGATTTTTTAAAGATTATTTATTTATTAAAGTATACAAGAAGAACAACAACTCATATTTTTCATAGTCTTTCGGTGGTGGTGGTAGTGTATGTGTGTGTGTGTTGCTACAGATTGAACCCAGAGTCTTGTGTAGACTAGACAAACATTTTAACTCTAATACATAAGTAACTTGGGGAGTATAGGGTTTTTTTTTCTTACATTTCCATATTACAGTCTATCATGGAAGGAAGTCAGGGCAGGAAAGTGAATAGGGCAGGAATGTGGAAACAGGAGCTTATATAGAGACTATGCAGGAGTACTTCTTACTGGCTTGCTTCCCATGGCTTGCTCAGAGTATTTTCTTATACCACCCAGGACAACCAGCCCAGGGGCAGCACTCCCCTCAATGACTTGGGCCTTCCTCCATCAATCGCTAGTTAAGAAATGTCCTACATACTTGCATAGATATAGTCCTGTCCTAGGAAGGTACTTTTTCAAATGAGGTTTCCTTCTCTCAGATGACTCTAGCTTGTATCAACCTGACATAAAAGCTATTCACCATGCTATCCAATTTGAATTCATTCTACTTAAATGTTGATGTTCAATTTTATAAATATTAATTTCCATATTTGGGGCTGGAGTCAGCACCTAGAGTGGTTTTCTAGCATTTGAGATTGTAGGTATTTTACCTTGCACTGCATTAACCTATGTGGTAGTGTACATCTGTAATCTCAGAACTCTAGAGGTAGAGATAAAAGAATGAGAAGTTTGCAATCATAGAGTTCAAAGCAAGTTTGGCATACATAATTCTGTTGCAAAGAAATGAAAAGTCCAGTTCCTCCAAGTACAACACAACTGTGACATCATTAAACAGCAAATCTTTAGGATAACTAATCAGGCCTTGATAACAAGAAATTTTAGATATCTTCATCCGTGAGATGGACACCAGAGTTGTTGTAGTAATTTTTTTGGCCTGTTTTGGGTCTGGAGTTTGTAACTTGGCGCAGCCTTATTATTAGGTTTCCTATGCTTTCTGTGTCTAAACTAACACCTATATTCCTTGATTATATCTATGAATTGTATCTACATATGGCGCAGCAGTTGGAATTGGCTTTGTGCCCAAGGCTTTTGCATCACCTCCAACATCTGGAACTAGTTATTAGTAAAGAATGTGGTGGGAAAGGAGGCACAAATACAGAGTCCTACTTCCTACAGATCCTAAGCTTGGTTTAATAGATGTTCACCTGGCATTCTGGGGCATTATCTGCTACCCTATACTCAGGATCTTGCATTGTGAAATTAACAACTAAGACAGTATGATAATAAAAATTCCTACTAGACTTGGCATGACTGTAAAAAGAAAGACTTACAAAATAATAAAGACATATTACATAAGGAGAAAGAAAATCCAATCACTGGCATGCTGTACTTTATAGAAAAGTATAAATTGTTCCCCTGCAGATGCAGATGTAATTCATTATACTGTAGATAAATCCGGAAATGTGATTTGCTCTGATTTAGTACTATGCTTAATTGTTTTGAAGACTAATGCAATGCAATCAGCCAGCCCTGTGTTCTACTTTGTTGATATATTTAAAAGTTACTGCTGAACCAATTTGCCTGGTGAAGTTACTCTGCAGGAAAGACTTCCTGGTTTGTAGCCTCAAAACAAAGAGAAAGAAGAATGGCCACATTCAGAGATCTAATTGAAAGACTTACTGTGCTTTACATTTTTTTCACCAGCACATACTTAATGAAAGCCAACTGCTCACATTCAATATATACATGTGGTTCCTGATGCTCATAACTATAGAGAATGCTAAACTCCATTTAACAAATAAACATGCTGTGTTAAACCTGAGTTTACCTTCAGAAATAATAAAAAAGACTTAAAACATAACTCATTTTCATTTGACTCTACATCCATGATGTATAATGTTTTATAGTCTGATTATGGCACAGATATTTTTTTTCAATTGGAATCTAAGCAAATATATTGAAACCAGACCCTCAATAGAGTAAGTCTACAAGTATTATCTTATGGGCAAGAGAATGAGATAATGGAGAACATGAGGCAACACAATAGATGCTCAGTTGTATTCTCTTTGACTTTTTTAAAAGAGTCCTTTTAAAGCTTTCTTAGGTCTATGTAGATTCTCTCCACATGGGATGCCATTTGTGGTCTAAAGTTTCTGGCTGTCCTGAAACTTGCTTTGTAGACAAGGCTGTCCTCAAAGTCACAGAGAACCTCCTGTCTCTGCCTCCCAAGTGCTGATACTAATAGTGTTCATCATCGCTGCCTTTCTTAATGTAGTAATTAAGTTTCTCTGCCCTGCCAGGCTAATCCCACAACAATTTTGTCCCAAATAACCAGACAGAAGCTTACATTAATTACAAGCTGATTGATCTATGGCTCAGGCTTTTTACTGGCTGACTTTACTCTCAAACTAATGTATGATTCTTATTCATTCTTAGCCATTGGCCTTGGTACCTTTTTTTTAGAGCAGCATTCTCACCTTCTTTCCTCTGCATCTCCTGGTATCTCCCTCTCCTTTTTCTCTTTGAAGATATGTTTTAGTCTGTAGCCTGCCCATACTTCCTGTCTACCTTCTGGCTAATCAGCATTTTATTACACATATATATTTACAATGTAAATTAGCATAATCACACAGTTTTTTCACTTTTTTCTTTAAAACAAGAATCCCAAATAGAATCTCCAATGTATAGTTTATTTTCTCACCATTGCCTAACTTGTAACTGATATTGAAGGCAAAAAAAACCAATTATTTTTTATTTTATTTTATTATTATGAACAAAGAAGTCATACTTTCTATCCTTGTATATCCTTATTCAAGGTCCCTTCCCCCTCCCACCACATCAGGTCATTTTCTCTTCTCCACAACTCCCCATCCCCTCCCTGGGCAGGCTGCAGGCAGTCCCAAGGTCCCACTGTCCCAATATTGCTTAGTTCAGCCTCCACTCCTGGCAGATCTAGTTTTCTCCCTCCAGCCTCAAGACTGAGTCAGGTGTTCCTCTAGGGGGAGTGAGATCCAAGGAGTCAGTCCAAGGTGTTTCTGATCCCAAGCTGTTCATTGGTTATGGTTTGCAGCTTGGGAATGCTTTGCTTTTTTGTTTGCTTGTTTGTTTAGAGTCCACTACTGAGTGAGTGCATCCCCTGCTTATCTTTCTGGGTTTGTGATACCTCGCTCAGGAGGATATTCTCCAAATCCATCCATTTGCCTGCAAATTTTAGGATATCATTTTTTCTTACTGCTGAGTAGTATTCCATTGTGTAGATATACCACAGTTTGTTAATCTATTCTTCAGTTGAGGGGCATCTAAGTTGTTTCCAGGTTCTTGCTATTACAAATAACACTGCTATGAACATAGTTGAGCTAATGCCTTTGGAGTGTGACTGTGCATCTTTAGGGTATACACCCAGAAGTGGTATTGCTGGTGCTGTTGGGGTGCAAATATGCATCTTCAGGATATATGCCCAAGAGTGGCATTGCTAGATCCATAGGGAAATTGATTCCCAGTTTTCTGAGAAACCGCCATATTGCATTCCAGAGTGGCTGAACAAGCTTATATCCCCATTAACAATGGAAGAGTGTTCCCCTTGCTCTGCATCCTCTCCTGTACAGGCTGTCATCTATATTTTTAATCTTTGCCATTCTGGCAGGTATAAGGTGGTATCTCAAAATTGTTTTGATTTGCATTTCTCTGAAGGCTAAAGATGTTGAGCACTTTTTCAGGTGCCTTTCTGCCATTTGTAATTCCTCTGCTGAAAATTCCCTTTTTAGATCTGAACCCCATTTTTTGATTGGGTTATTCAAGGTTTTGGGCTCTAGATTCTTGAGCTCTTTATATATCTTAGAGATCAGTCTATCACTTGTAGGGTTGGTGAAAATCTTTTCCCATTCTGTAGGCTGTCGTTTTGTCCTATTGACAGTGTCCTTGGCTTTACAGAAGCTTCTTAGCTTCAGGAGATCCCACTTATTGATTGTTGATTTTAGTGTCTTTGCCACTGGTGTTATATTTAGAAAGTGGTTGCCTGTGCCAGTTAGTTGGAGAGTATGTCCCACTTTCTTTTCTATCAAGTTCAGAGTGACTGGATTTTATGTTGAAGTCTTGGATTTGAGTTTTGCGCAAGGTGACAGACTTGGATCTATTTGCATTTTTCTAAATACTACCAACCAGCTATGCCAACACCATTTGTTAAAGATACTATCTCTTTTCCATTGAATATTTTGGGCCTCTTTGTTGAATATCAGGTGCTCATAGGTGTGTGGGTTAATGTCAGGGTCTTCAGTTTGATTCCATTGATCTACAAGTCTGTTTTTATGCCATTACTAGGCTGTTTTTTAATCACTGTAGCTCTATCATATAATATGAAGTTGGGTATGGTGATGCCTTTCGAGGTTTTTTGTTGAGCAAAATTGATTTGGCAATCCTGGATTTCCTGTTATTCCAGATGAAATTGAGTATTGTTCTTTGAAGGTCGCTATAAAATTGTGTTGGGATTTTGATGGGAAGTTCATTGAATCTGTAGATTGCTTTTGGTAAGATTGTCATTTTTAGTATGTTGATCCTACCTATCCAGGAGCATGTGATATCTTTCCCTTTTCTCATATCCTTTTCAATTTCTTTCTTCAGTGATTTAAAGCTTCTGTCAAACAGACATGATACTTCTTTGGTTATAGTTACTCCAAGCTATTTAATGTTATTGCAGCTATTGTAAAGGGTAATGTTTCCCTGATTTCTTTTTCAGCTTCTTTATCTGTGTTTAGGAGGGCTACTAGTTTTTTTGAATTAATCTTTTATCCTGCTTCTGTGCTAAAGGTGCTTATCAGCTGTAGAAGTTCCCTGGTAAAATTTTGTGGGTCACTTATGTATACAATCATATCAACTGCAAACAGTAATAGTTTCACTTCTTCTTTCTGAATTTGAATCCCCTTAATCTCCTTTCATTCTCCTATTGCTTTAACTAAAACTTTGAGAACTCTATTGAATAAATAAAAAGAGAGGGGACAGCCTTGTCTAGTTCCAGAGTTTAGTGGGATTGCTTTGAGTTACTCTCCATTTAGTTTAATTTTGGCTGTAGGCTTCTTGTAAATTGTCTTTAATATATCAGCCTTTCTTTTCTCTCCAGGTTCTTTTATCATAAAGGGGTGTTGGACTATGTCAAAAGATTTTTCAGCATCTAAGGATATAGTCATGTGGTTTTTTTTCTTCAGTTTGTTTATATGATGAATGACATTCGTAGTTTTTTGTATGTTGAACCATTGAACCCTAACCCTAACCATTCCTGAATTTCTGGGATGAAGCCTATTTGATCTTTGCAGATGATAATTTTTATATATTATTGTAATTGGTTTGCAAAAATTTTGTTGATTATATTTGCATCAATGTTCATGGGGGAAATTGGCCTGTAATTCTCTTTGTTTCATCTTTGAGTGGCTTGGGTATTAGGGTTATTATGCCCTCATTAAAAGAGTTTGGCAATATTCCTTCAGTTTATACTCTATGAAACAGTTTGAGGAGTATTGGTATTAATTCTTCTTTGAATGTCTGGTGGAATTCTTAACTGAAACCATCTGGAGCTGGATTTTTTTTTTTTTTTTTTTTTTTTTTTTTTTTTTTTTTTTTTTTTTTTTTTTTTTTTTTTTTTTTTTTTTTTTTTTTTTTTTTTTTTTTTTTTTTTTTTTTTTTTTTTTTTTTTTTGCTTGGGAGGCTTGTATTTCTTTTGGAGTTTTGGGTCTGTTTAGGGTTTTAATCTGATCTTGATATAATTTTGATAAGTGATACCTGATGAGAAAGTTGTGCATTTCTTTTAGGTTTTCCATTTTTGTGAAATATAGATTTTCAAAGTATGACCTGATAATTCCCTGTATTTCCTGGGAACTTGTTGTTATGTCTTGCTTTTCATTTCTGATTTTGTTGACTTGGATGCTCTGTCTCTTCTTTTTGGTTTGTTTGGATAGGGGATTATCTATATTGTTGACTTTCTTAAAAAATCAACTCTTTGATTCATTGAATCTTTGTATTATTGTTTTTGTTTCAATTGTATTGATTTCTGCTCTAAGTTTGATTATTTCCTGCAGTCTATTCTGCTAGGGGAGTTTGCTTCTAATTGTTTTGTTTTCAGCTGTGCTGTTAGGTCTCTAGTGTGCGATTTCTCTAGATTTTTTTCATATAGGCATCTAGGAGTTATTCTGATTGGTCTCCCTTATAGGTAATTTGGCCCTTTTCTTTTGCAACTCTTAAATTTTTTTCTTTGTTCTACATGTTTTGTATCTTGATTATTACGTGGCATGCAGACTTTTTGGGGGTCTAATCTATTTGGTGTTCTCTAAGCTTCTTGTAACTTTATAGGCATTTCATTCTTTAAGTTGGGAAAGTTTTCTTCCATGGTTCTATTGAATACATTATCTGTGCCTTTGAGCTGGATTTCTCCTTCTTTTATTCCTGTTATTCTCAGGTTAGGTCTTCTCATGGTGTCCCAAATTTCCTGAACA
>PVIH01003419.1:62839-73991 GCA_004025045.1 Sigmodon hispidus
TTTTTTTTTTTTTTTTTTTTTTTTTTTTTTTTTTTTTTTTTTGTTTTTTTTTTTTTTTTTTTTTTTTTTTTTTTTTTTTTTTTTTTTTTTTTTTTTTTTTTTTCTTTTTTTTTTTTTTTTTTTTTTTTTTTTTTTTTTTTTTTTTTTTTTTTTTTTTTTTTTTTGGATTTTTTTTTCCTGGAATATTTCTTTCATTTGTTAGTTTGCCTTTTCTTGGTTTTGTTTTCTTTCAAGGATTTGTTCAACTCTCCTATTTTTTTTTCTGTATTTTCTTCTATCTCTTTAATGGAATTATTTTATATTCTCTTTTAAGGCTCCTATAATCTTCATAAAGTTGGTTTTGAGGTTTTTCCTTCTGTTTCCTCTTCACTGCTGTGTTCAGATCTTGGTCTTGTAGAACCACCAGTTTCTTCTGGTGTTGCCTTGCCATTCTTTATATTGTTATATGTATTCTTAAACTGGCATCTGCCCATTGCTTCAGTTGTTCTCACTTAGTCAGCTCTTAGTCAGTTGTGGTTAGAGGGCTTGAGTGTCTCTTATCTACCCTGAACATGAGGTCTGCACAGTCTATGACTTTTCTCTGGACATGGGTCTGCTTTTCCAAGGCATCTCTCTGTCCATGTCTGAGGAGGCAGTTTACCCTGGAGGCAGGGCCTGGCCAAAGAAGTTCCCTTCTACTAGGAATCACTGGGGAAGAACTCTCCCGGTTTTAGCCTAGGGCTAGTCTGCTAGCCAAGAGTCTGAGATCAGGACTCTGGGAACGACCCCAGCCCCAAGAGAAGGATTCTTCACATATGCAGCCCAGGAGCTGAGGTTCCCTTACCTCTAAGTTTGCTCCAGACAGGGTTTGGAATCCATCTGTCTGTGATGATGCAGCTTGCCCTGACAAATTTCTTATATGTTGTCAGTTATTACTTGAACACTACCATAGACAGTGCCATGTTAGTCAGCAGAGCTCTTATGCTGAATATGTCTCACTTCTCCAAAAGCAAGCCATACTTCAAAGCTGATTTATCAAATCTAATTAAGTAGCTTACTAATTGATCCCGGGAGCCTTCACCCTTTGACCTTTGGTGAAAGGCCTCAATAAGTTCAATGTCCTCTGGAGACAAATGCCAGGAAACTCTGTTTCAAACCACATAACTCAATTAACCCATTTAACAAATTCAAGTAATAGAAAGCCATTTAAGTGTTTATTAAGCTTTAAGAACAAATTGAATTGAAATTTATATTTGATCTGTCCTTTGACAAATTCTATTCAGGTATAAATTATTATTCAGATTTCAAATGTATGCTATAAAATGTTCTCTAGTGAATGAAGGTTATTTACTGATTGGATTTCTTTCCTTTATTCTTTATTTGTGTTTAATTTTCAAAATTCTACCAATGTGTACTTTTGACTTAGATGAAGAATACAGATTAACCCATCAATACAAAGAAGGGATTGGACCCTATGATCATATAACATTACAAAAGAGATAAACTACAAATGACAAAATTAAAATGACAATGGATTAACATTTATAATGTGTAGAACATCTTCTTACCAATCACTACGATGTTGTAAATACATGAAAGAGAAAAAATGAAAGAGATAAACTACAAATGACAAAATTAAAATGACAATGGATTAACATTTATGATGTGCTGAACATCTTCTTACCAATCACTAAGATGTTGTAAATACATGAAAGAAAAAAATGAATAAAAGACAAGAATATTCTGTTTGATTAATAATAAATGGAAACAGTCATTGAATAGGTAAAGTGAGTTTGTTAAATTCTCATCAAAGGTAGTCAGATGAAAGTAACAGTAAGGCCAGGCTGTGTCAAAAAATCTAATTCACTTGGCTGCAGTTAAAAAATTACCTCCTTTCCAATAGTGCAGAAAATAGCCCCAAGAATCAACAAATTGAATCACATGAAATTAAAACATTTCTGCCAAACAAAGCAAACTATCACCAGAATTAACAGCCTATCTCTGCAATAAGAGAAAATGTTCTTCAACTAGGTCTCAGATAGTAGGATGAGATCTAAAATATATATTTAAAAAAAAAACTACAAAAGCAAAAAAACAAAACCACATGCTGTTAGTATTTTACACGTGAAAGATCTCTCCAGCACACTGCCAAGGGAGTCATATTAGGTTTATTAAGGAGGGGGTGAGGGAAAGAAAAGAGAGAGAGAAAGAGAGTAGGGGGCAGAGAAGAAGAGAAAAAAAGGAAGTTTCCAAAGTGGTTGGGGATTTTAAAGGTAGGCACTCCTTAAAGATAACATCAGAGGCTCTTCTGAGCTTCTGCAGGTGGGGGTGTGACCACAGCATTGTAACGAGCCAACACCGGCCAATCAATAAATGGATAGTGAAAGAAACAGAACGTTCTGAACAAGAAGTAAAAATGGTTAATGGGTATCTCTAATGTTGGCATCCATAAGTAAAAAGCAAATAAAATGAAGAAATCAAATAAAAAATCTTGGAACTGATGAGAAGAAAGATAGATTTAAACATTACTGGTAGGAGTATAGGAGTCTCAAACAATAACACATAATTATCGTATGGCTCAGTTGTCCCACTCCTGGTCATATTCTGAAAGGACTCTGTATCCTCCCACAGATATACCCACATATCTTCATTTATTGCTGCTGCATTCACATAGCTATGAGATGGAACCAACATAGATATTCATCAACAGGAAAATAGATACTGACAGTGTGATATTTATACAAATGGACTTTCATTCTGCTGTGAATGAAATATAGGTTGGAGGAAAATAGACGCAACTGGAAAATATTGTGTCAGCAAGATGACTCAGATTCAGAATGACAACAATTGTATTTTTTTCATATATGGCTCCCAGAGTACACATTTATATATGTGTTTATAAATGTTAAATATATAATAAATATTCTAAATTATATAATATGGAATATATTAAATATAATTTACTATTACATATTAAATATAAAATATTTTTATTTTACTATATTTATTTATTTATTATTTTATTCTATTTATTATATATTATGATAAATATATATAAATGTTATATATAGATACAGATATAGATTATGGGTATGTTATCTGTGGTGTCTCACTGGACCACAGGTGATTCCAGGTTTCTTCTGGAATCTTGTTCAAACATATTGGTAATACTAAACACATAAATGACAAGCATCAAGGGTTTTTTTTTTTTAATAATTTCTTTTTATTTGTTACAAAACAAAGTGAAAGCACAAGTCAGAAACACTACAAGGAAGTATCATGCTCTGAGAAAGCATGTAACTCAAGAGCACATGGCCACTGCCTGAGATATTATTTCATGCATCCAGGAGAAGGACAAATCAGGTTTTTGATATGAGGGTACTGATGATCTTTTGGTTTCTACCAATAGCCCTGGGTTAGGTATGCCTTTGTAAACTGCATATATCTTTTTCTCATAATTTGTTTGATTTTCAATACACTGATGTCAATCATTCATATTTTACTTAAAGAACAGTGTTTGTTCCACTGTTCATTTACTGGAAATAAGTTCAGGCCAGATCAGCCAATGACACATAGTTCCTTAATATGTTTCATAACCTTTTAAACTCCAGACTAGAGTTATGAAGGGGTTACCAAAGGAATACTGCTATATAGTAGTGTTTGCAGTGAGATATACATACTGCTTGATGCATAGGAGGGTTCCAGGTTGCTACTAACTGTTAAGAAAAAGTTTTCTCTCTAAGTCAAACCAACTAGGGTCACAGACTGTCATTCTCCTCCCATCTCTGCCTGACTCAAGAGTAAGATGGAAAGGAGATTACAAATGGAGGAAAGGTTATTGAGCATGATCTATGGAGCACCAAAATAAACAACCATATAAAAACATCTCATTAGAGCTTTAAGAAGAAATAATGATCTAAATTTCTATCTGAATATATAGACATTCTACCTAGTTTCTGAAACAGAATTTTCATTGAAATTTTCCTGTGAAATATTTGCACTTAATATGTGTATTTCCTTTTACACTTATGTTTCATTAAACTATAATAAACTGCCCAAAGATATTCTTACTCAGCTTATACTAGATGGAGGTGTTAAATACTTGCTATGTTTTTATAATCCTTTATTTACTTACTCCTGACAACCAGTCCAAAGTTAGGAAATGGCTTCATTAAACTATACATAGAAAGAAGCTCAAAATTAAAAGGAGATTCATTTGGAGTCATTGGAAAATTAACTGTTAAAACTCTATCATGATTATGATGCTAGTTCACCAGTATGCACCACAAATAATTTTTAACTGAGATAAAGGATAACAATTTGAGACTTACATGATAATAAAAAGGACACTGAAAATATGTATGTACTGTCTCAGCAAAAGCATTGAGGATGTGTCTGACAAGCATCTTAAAGTCAATGAGACCTAGTCAATCTCTGACTATATTAGAATTCTATAGGTAAAATTGTGTGGAAACAGACAGGTGGTTTTCACACTACTTTATTTTATTGAAATTGTAGAATAGATGTCTGAGATCCAGCTGTCAACTCAATTGGTTTCCTTCTAGGCAACCATTCTTGGTCATCTTCTTCCTATCTCTTGCTGTGGCACTGAAAAAACTTTTGTTTTAATATCCTTCTTATTTACATTTTATATGTCTCACATTTTTTATTCCATTGTGAATAAATTTATTCTTTTGGGTTAGTTGAAAGTTCTCAGGTTTAGTAACTAGTAAATAAATTTTTAAGAGTAAAATAAATTTTATTGAGGAGAAATGATTTTTTTCTACAGTTAAAATTAAGGACAGACTATCCGGTAACCAAACTGCATTCATCCTATAGCCATAAACACCCTCAGGACACTTATGAAAATGGCCCAACACATTTGTAGATGATGATATCATTTGCATTATCAAAGGCTTGATGCTTGGCTTCTATCCCAGAGGATGGCAAAGGGCTTCTGTAATTTGCACAAAGTAAAGGCACCATCTTTCAGTCTGTCACTATCCTACTGCTCATGAGGCACACAGACAGTCACAAGATCCATGACCAATCAGTGTGGTCTCATACAACAAGCAAACATATCTTGTCCTAATAATGATTTTATTCTCCAAAGATTTACTTGTGGAAACTTAATCATCTGCTTACCAGCATAGAGAAGTGGTCTCCTTTAATAAAATACAGATAGAGGAGAAATATCTCAATAGAGACACCAATCTTCCTAATAATCAATGCTATCCCTGTGGAATGAGTTAGTTGTCCTGAATGGCAGTTGAACTGAAGGATCATGATGACCCGCTATCTTACTTTAGACTTTCTGTATCACTTTGACATCCATCTCATGCAAGTTATTTTTTGATCCCAGTAACTAAGGGTCTACACCATGAAACAAACAAAACACCACTCTTAGAGCTTTAAATTCCACCATTCAGGAATGTGAGCCAAATCAATACCTTTCCTGCATAAGTTATACTCCCTCAGGTACATTATTATGGACATGGACAAGGGATGGATACAATAAACTATTTATACAAACTTAAACTTTTAATTTATATATTGTAGAATGTCCTTAGGAATTATTTTTCTATATACAGAAACTATATATAGATCACATATTAAACATAAGCAGGGTAGCAAGCCCATTTAACCCACCTCTTGTAACATGTTACCCCATGATCTAAACCTTGGAGTTTAACATACAATACATAAGAACAAAGTAGTTCTGATGTTTTTGAGTTTGTATGCTAATTGAGCTGTCAGAAAGGAAAAGCATAGGCCACCAATAACAAAGAATAAAAGGAGGAGACAGACTGCAGTAGAGAATGGTGGATATATGGATTCATCTGGGAGCATATTAAAATGACCTTATGGATATGGTCTTTTCCACAGATGCTGAAGGTTTGAATGACTAAAAGTAGAGTCTTGAAGGGTTAGAAAATAAACTGCTACAATGTTATTTTAGAAATTTCCACTGCAGTGTGCTTTGTTTTATTATGCTGTGACAACCTATACACACACACACACAGACAGAGAGAGAGAGAGACAGAGACATAGACCTAGAGAGATACAATCATTTACATACAAAGGCCTGTTATGAGCAGGACTGGAAAACTTAACATAAATAAGCTACATTGTACATTTAAGGTTCCCACACAGTGACCAAGAATGAAAGAAACTTATAAAGTAAAATTTATAACTCTAATTCAGTAATAGGTAAAATGGCCCAATCAATCTGAAGATGGTATTTTCCATACTCTTGGCCAACACAAACATGAGATAGTACAAGAGCAGCAAGACTGTACAAAGATTATCACAGTGGATAAAAAGGAATAGAAGTAATTGCAATTGAATCTCAAAGACTCAACTAAAAGCTGGGGTGTGTTGGGAAATGCACACACTCATACATAACATAATCACACACACACACACAAATACAAAGAGAAAGAAGAGAGAGATTTGCATGCCTGTTCAAGTTTCAGCCTTTTGAATGCAGTTAGGTGTCTAGAACAAACACCTCCTTTGTCTAGTAGAGACAACTGTCTCACTCCAGCAGCAAGAGTGAAGTATTTGCATAGGAATGTGAGCTCTGAAAAAAAAAAAGGGGGGGATTCTTTTGCTTTGCTTTGTTTGTGATTTTCTTTGTTGATGTCTGGATCCTGAGAGGTTGAATCTGTTTCTGACACACAGAAAACATTAATAAATGCTAGGGAATAACAAATGATTTAAAATATGGATAATAAAAACAAGCCAATAAAGTAAAAACTATGTAAGAAATTTCTTAAGTGTGCGTTTGAGTGGAAATGGGGACAATGTCTAGCATTGAACAAAGTTTAATAAATGAGAATGACTAACTAAAACCAAATCCTCTGTGAGCTTGCTTTCATATCCAAGGAAAAGAAGGACAATTGAGATTTCCTCAAGGTCTTTTTCTTCAAGATGCCCTAGGTTCAGAGCAGCCCACTACAATGGATTTCACTATTGAATTATATCCTTAGTGTCTGTAGTTATAACTGCTGAGAAGTTACTGGTAAATAATAAATTGATAAAAATATGAAATTTGACATTTACTAAATCCCATTCTCTGCTATTATTTATTCATCCTTTTCTTAACAAACCAATCCAGAATGGCCTTCTAGTTGTTAGGACTTCAAAGCTATGGTTATGACATTATTTGATCTCATCTCTTGAATCATTGTTCTATACTTGTAACAACTTGTATCATTTTGTAAGGTAAGAACTTCTTCCTTAAACAGCTATGGACATTCTAAAGTTTACATCATAATATGTAGATTTGGGTAGAATGATATTTAATTCCGGCTATGTGATAATTCCGCCATCAGAAAGCACCCATTAGTCCAATTTATTAAGTGCCTTTCTCTTATATTCTAAAGCTATTCCATTGGTTTGGCTTCAAAATTCTAATTAAAAGTCCATATTAAAGAATATGTGGATTAAAATTACATTTAATAAGTTATTAGTAAGATATCATCAATAACTTATTAAAGTTTTGTAGAAAACAGCATTCAGAATACTGTAAAAATATTTCAAGAATGGTAGAGTGAATACAAATAGATATTTTTTTAAATAAATATTTAACAAATGCAACTATGTTGTTGATGCTGAATCAGCCCAGCAAACCAAGCCACTGGTGAATATTGACTGTCTTTTAAAATTCTTCTAGCTGAAAGAGAGAGGGAGACAGAAAAGTGAGAAAGACAGAAACACAGAGAGAAAGTAGAATTATAGAAGAACTAAGTGTCTCAGAATCAATTTTAGATTTTGGTAAAGTAGAAAGAAAATGAGTTAGCACATGCAGAGACACAATTATAGATAATGACTAGGGAGGAATACTGCTCGGAGTGTTTTATTTAAAGCACGAAGAAGAGGACTTTTCTACTTAATGTAGAACGGTGTGCCATAGGGTCAGTTTTGGAAAGATTTAACTTGGGGCCGAAAGTGAGTTCATCATGGACACTTCACTATCTTTTAATAGCACAAGGTGAGGAGCACAGTCCAATGAAGTCACCATGTTCTTTTTCTACTTCTTATATTTTAGTAAGAATGATGTGGTTATTTCCATTAAAAAAAAGGAAGTCATAGAATCTGTGAGATGCTCATTCCAGAAACTCTTGAATGTCAAAATCTTTAGATGTTCAAGTCTTAAATAAACAGATAGCCTTTGCATATATATATATATATATATATATATATATATATATATATATATATATACTCTACTTTTAAATATATATATATTCAGGTCATCATTGTACTATATAAAAATGTGCTATAACATTTTATTTATTGTGTACTGTTAAGAACAATGTCCATGAATTTTAATATAGGCATGATAATTTTTTATCCGCAGTTGGCTAATTCTTCAAATTCAGAATCTGTGAATGGCTACTGGCAGCACTAACAATTATGTTAGTACATTTCTAAGCATTCAGTAAATTCTAATAAGTTATTGCTGTTGTTATTTTTATTAGTTAGTATTAGTCTTTACAATACTTCTTTTGCACATTGATCAAAATTTCAATGATAGCAGAACATAATATACTTTTTTAGTTAGGTGAGAAGGTCAACTGATTCTCTCATGCTTGTGACACAGGTGGAGTATTTGTTTGCTGGTGGTGGTGTCTTCTATTGTCTCCCACATCAGTGGCAGAAAGAACAGCTATTAGCCAAATCAAACAAGTGACTGTCAGTGATTTTTCAACAAACTATCATTCAATAGCAGAAGGCAGTTCAGAGCATGAATGAAGAGGAATGGTGACAGAATCCCATTGGGGGTTGTAGATAGAAATGTTCAGTCCTCATAGGTTTACAAAATTATGATCACACTGGAGAAATGACACTAATAAAATTACGGGGCAAGTCAGAAATCTAGAAAGTGTTGAAGAAAAGTGTAAAACTGCAATGTGTCTAATATGTCTCAAGAAGATATGACACAAAAAATAGTCATCCACTGTCTCTTGTCTAATTGAAAAACCCACAAGAGAAGCTGGATACAAATCTTGAAAAATAAATAAAAATAGCTTCTAAACTAAGAAGTAGTTGGAGAAAGTATTTCCAAGTCTATGAAGCAACAGATCTCATAACCCTGAAGGTGAGTGCAGTGCTATTATTTCAGATAAACCAATTTAGAATGTGACTTGCAGATGTGACAGAAGCAGAGTTCATAGGATTGCAGAAAGGTAGGTCATAGTTGAGCAAGAACAGTTTTTATATATGATAATAAGATCCATTTAGTCCAAACACTATAAAAACATAATAAAAAATCTTTTTACCACTTTTTTACTCAAAATGATTTTAAGCTTCTGACTCAAATGGTGGAAGAGTTGACACAAGATTGTGTCTTGCAAGTGTTCTAGGTGGTGTGAGTGAGAATACCTGGAGAGATGCTTTGTCTGTAAAGGACAATCATATGATTGATTAGAGCCTCTGTGATAGAAAGGGATTGGATTGTTGCAAGTCCTGAGTAATCAAAATTTATCTTGGACTGCAACTCATTCCTTGTCTGTTATGTGTGGGACATAACATCCTGTACTACTACTAACAGATAATAAGACATTGTTATCTTCTGACAAACAGAGCACAAGTTTTGGAATGTATTAACAAAACCTCAAACTTCTGCCATGGAAAGGGCTAATCCTGTTGTCAGATAGCATCTAAAGCATAGAGCAGAGGTTCCCCAGCTTACTATAATCTGCGTACCTCAGATGACCACCAATGTATTTGAAAAGTG
This sequence comes from Sigmodon hispidus, assembly GCA_004025045.1. NCBI lineage: Eukaryota > Metazoa > Chordata > Mammalia > Rodentia > Cricetidae > Sigmodon > Sigmodon hispidus. Next base: position 72,564 of record PVIH01003419.1, read on the forward strand.
TGTTAATTTGTGGCTTTCTTTGTTCCGTTGCTATAAACAGTTCATAAAATTGCTACGTCATTGAAACATGTAATTTGTTTTTTTTCCTTCTTTATTTTGTATTTATTATAAAAAACAGTAAAATGAATTTATAATGCGGAAAAGTTAACAATAACTATAAAGAGGATAAGAATCATAAGCATGGCTTATCAAGGGTGGTAATGCAAATAATATTGCTACACATATATTTACTTTGTGTTCAGCTTTCCCTCTGAATTTTTTTTCCATCCATGTATATCCCCATTCAAGGTCCCTTCCCCCTACCACCACATCTGGTCATTTTTCTTCTCTGCAACTCCCCATCCCCTCCCTGGGCAGGGAGCAGACAGTCCTATGGTCCCACTGACCCAATAATGCTTGGATCAGTCTCCACTCCTGGTCAAATGCAGTTTTGTCCCCCCACCTCAAGAGTGAGTCTGGTGATCCTATAGTTGGAGTGTGGTTCGAAAGGTCAGTTCAGGGTGTTTCTGATCCCAAACTGTTCAGTGCTTGTGGTTTGCCACTTGGGCATGTTTGGCTTTTTTTCTTGTTTGTTTGTTTAGAGACCACTAGTGAGTGAGTACATCCCCTGCTTATCTCTCTGAGTTTGTGAGACTTCGCTCAGGAGGATATTCTCCAAATTCATCCATTTGCCTGCAAATGTTAGGATATCATTTTTTCTTACTGCTGAGTATATTCCATTGTGTAGATGTACCACAGTTTGTTAATCCATTCTTCAGTTGAGGGACATCTAGGTTGTTTCCAGGTTCTTGCTATTACAACTAATGCTGCTATGAACATAGTTGAACTAATGCCATTGGAGTGCAAGTGTACATCTTTAGGGTATACACCCATCAGTGGTATTGCTGGGTCCTTGGAGAGATTGATTCTCAATTTTCTGAGAAACCTCCATATTGTATTCCAAAGTGGCTGAACAAGCTTACACTCCCACCAACAATGGAGGAGTGTTCCCCTTGCTCCGCATCCTCTCCAGCATAAGCTGTCATCTGTACCTTTTATCTTAGCCAATCTAACAAGTGTTAGGTGGTATCTCAAAGTTGTTTTGACTTGCATTTCTCTGATGAATAAAGATGAAAAGCACTTTTTCAGGTGCCTTTCAGCCATTCGTAGTTCCTCTGCTGAGAATTCCCTTTTTAGATCTGTACCCCATTTTTTGATGGGGTTATTCATGGTTTTGAGCTCTAAATTCTTGAGTTTTTTATATACCTTAGAGATCAGTCCTCTATCACTTGTAGGGTTGGTGAAAATCTTTTCCCATTCTGTAGGCTGTCGTTTTGTCCTATTGACAGTGTCCTTGGCTTTGCAGAAGCTTCCCAGTTTCAGGAGATCCCACTTATTGATTGTTGGTCTTAGTGCCTGTGCCACTGGTGTTATATTTAGGAAGTGGTC
>PVIH01003419.1:74091-161257 GCA_004025045.1 Sigmodon hispidus
TCTAATTGCATTTTTCTACACACTTCCTTCCAGTTATGCCAACACCATTTGTTAAATAAACTATCTTTTTTCCATTGAATGTTTTGGGCCTCTTTGTCAAAGATCAGGTGTTCATAGGTTTTTGGGTTAATGTCTGGATCCTCAATTCTATTCCATTGGTCCACAAGTCTGTTTTTATGCCAGTACCAGGCTGTTTTTAATTACTGTAGCTCTATAGTATAGCTTGAAGTCAGGAATTGTGATACCTCCTGAGGTTCTTTTGTTGAGTAAACTTGTTTTGGCAATCCTGGTTTTCCTGTTATTCCAAATTATATTGAGCATTGTTCTTTCAAGGTCCAAAAATATTGTGTTGGGATTTTGATGGGCAGTGCATTGAATCTGTAGATTACCTTTGGTAGAATTGCCTGGTGACCCCTTCTCACCTCTGGGCAGGGTCTGAGTCTGTCCTTCAGAGACTCCTGCAGTTGTTGGTTCGCTCAGTTCCAGGTGGCGGTGGGTAGCCATGCAAATTACCTCAGCAGGAGCTGTGGGTATGGTGACTGGCAGAGTTTATCTGCCCCTGGTCCAGAGTGCGCTGGGACACTGCAGATAGCACTTGGTCCCGGGAGCAGAACCAGAAGCTAGAAACATGTAATTTGAAGTGATCTAAATCTGTATTCTTAGGTTATGATTACTCATATTTTGCTTCAGAATAAACTATCTGACCTATCCCCTTTGAGGTAAGAGCTGTGGTTTTGCGTGAATAGAGATACCCATGGTGTAACAAGCAGAAAATGTCTGATAGCTGAAACATCATGATATGAACACACACACACAGAGACTCAATCACATCAGGATTATAAACCATAAAATGATATCTCTAACAATGGCCAAGAAATACAGGGAATTAGTTAATTAGAATACATTTCACAGGATGTTCAGGGTTTTGGGTTGCACATTTGCATCTTTCAAATGTGTAATTATGTTAGATAATATACCCTGTGCTGGAGTTTTTACATAAACACTTGTGGTCTAGTTCAGAATTATCTCTACTGCATGCACCAGCTGTTGGGAGAAAAATATAAGCTATTAAAAGCAGTTTGAATTAGATGTGGTCTACTTGCATAAAATGCACAATGCCTAGTCACTTATCAAGCATAGAGGTGAGTTACTGTTTATTTCTTATGCAAAACGTGTTCCTGGGTAAGATACACAAATTAAGTGGCCTGTAGCAGAGTATGTTACCAATTCTGTTCGAAGCTTTATTGTAAGTCACTTTAAATACACATTTCAATCTCAGATAAATTCTTTATTCATAGACCACAAATGAGAAACAAATATTGAAGGCCATGACCAGGGTATAAAGCAGTAGTAATGTTCTTTCTTTTGTTGAAATGATGTTTTAATTTCACTTTTTGATCATAAACCTGATGGCTCAATTCTCACTGAAGAGTCTTCAGAATACAGAGGATGGTTTTAAAACATGTGATTTGGGGGCTAGAGAGATGGCTCTGTGGTTGAAATCATTTTAATGCTTTTGCAAAGACCTGGATTCGGTGCTTACATCCATGTCTGGTGGCACACAACTGCTTGGATCTCCATTTCCAGAGGATCCAACATAGTCTTCTGTAAACACATGTGGTATACAAAAATTCTTTCTCTCTCTCTCTCTCTCTCTCTCTCTCTCTCTCACACACACACACACACACACACAATTTAAAAAACAATGTAAAACTCATCTTCAAATTGCAATTCAATTACTATTTAAATTACAGTAGATAGAACAAGTATTTACTAAATAAACATCATCTTCAGAATTGCTTTTAATTAATAATTATTTTAAATCCATTTTTAGCTTAGGGGAAACTTGAGCAGAAAATACTGAGTTTTACACACCTCTGCAGCCTTCCCATTCCAGCCCAGCTGCCACTATTGTTAGCATCATGCTTATTGCCAAATGTTTTCTAACAAGCTGAAATAGCACTTATCATTTTAATACAAAAGCCTGTCCTTACCATCAGGAATGACCCCAGTGCTGGTGATTGATCTCCATGGGATTTAACAAATGTATGCTTCCTCTTTAGAAACAATCTAAAGACTACTTCCCTAAAGATGCACAGTCACACTCCAAAGGCATTAGCTCAACTATGTTCATAGCAGCATTATTTGTAATAGCAAGAACCTGGAAACCACCTAGATGTCCCTCAACTGAAGAATGGATTAACAAACTGTGGTACATCTACACAATGGAGTAAGAAGAAATGATATCCTAAAATTTGCAGGCAAATGGATGGATTTGGAGAATATCCTCCTGAGCGAGGTATCACAAACTCAGAAAGATAAGCAGGGGATGTACTCACTCATTAATGGACTCTAAACAAACAAACAAACAAACAAGAAAAAAGCAAAGCATGCCCAAGCTGCAAACTACAACCACTGAACGAACAGCTTGAGATCAGAAACACCCTTGGATCCGACTCCCCCTAGAGGAACACCTGACTCAGTCTTGAGGTTGTGGGGAGAAAACTGGATCTGCCAGGAGTGGAGGCTGAACTAAGCAATATTGGTGCAGTGGGACCATGGGACTGTCTGCTGCCTGCCCAGGGAGGGGATGGGGATTTGTGGAGAAGAGAGAATGACCTGATGTGTTGGGAGGGGGAAGGGACCTTGAGTAAGGATATACAGGGATGGAAAGTGTGACTACTTTGTTCATAATAATAATAATAATAATAAAAGACTAGCTCCCTGCCCTGAAACCCTCCATTCTCCACCCATCCTTCCTTCATCTTCATCCTCCTCATCGTATTTTTATTTATCATTTTTTCCAATGCCTCTATAGTTTCTCTTTTCCAGAATGTCACCTGTTTGGAGTAAATATAGATTTTCCAAGTAGCTTCTTTCACCTAAGAATGTGTATTTATTCTTCCGCTGTATCATTTCATGACTCTGTTGGTCATTGTCTATATGTTGCAATTAGCCTATAAACAATGCCATTTATTCATCCAATGTGGAAGGATATCTTGTGCTTTGAAAATTATAGAGCAACCCACACAACCAGATTTTGCAAATTGATTCTCAAATTCAAATTTCATATCGTTTTCTTGATCTTCTTTGTGTTAAAGAGACAAGTAACTTTATAGTCAAGAAAACTAGTTAGGTATTACAAAGTCATCATAGACTACTCTTGTCAAATTGGTATCATATGTACCTCCATGAGTATATATCCTTTAATTTACAAATAAACATGGTGCAAATATCCTTCATATAAATAAAATTGTTAACCTGTGACGAGAAAGGTATACTGAATGACTGGCCAGATTTCTTAGCTGTATGTTTGCTTAAATATATCTGTGTTTCTTGTGTGCATTTGGAATTTGATAACCATACATACAAGTAACATATACACTGAGAAGGTTACATTTAGGAATCTATGTATGTACATATATGTAACATATACATATATATGTGCAATGAAATATAATAAAATAGGCCTTTTCCTTCTACTTTCTCTAAAAATTTAACTGCTACCTCAGAACACAGTATGCACATGTCCTTTGTTCAGAGAAGGCCAGAAATAACTTTCTTATCTTTCCACAGAAAACAAAGTCAAAACAAATTACTCCCACAGCCTGAATAATGCTACTCTAGTCCATCAGTCCTTTATACATTTTGAAATCTCTTAACACCACTCATGAAAAAGGTATATGACCCTATACAATGTAAAGGAGAAAGAATCTTGAATGTTGCCCAAAGGTTACTGTAAATCTATATTGTGCGTCTCCTTGGTTGCATGTGTTTTTTTCTAAAATAGGGCCCACACTCCTACCAGCGAGGAGAAGTGTCTCTGTTAGCTAGAATTGCTTCTGTAGATATTCCACTCACAAATGCATTTGCCTCATTTGTACTTTCTATGGCCCCTAACAGAAACCATGCATCTACTCTTGCCAGATACCTCTTTGGTTCTGTTGGTGCCTGAATCAATGGATTTATTGAGATTACCTATGGGAAGTGAATTGAGGAGTTATGTATAGAAGAATGATGTCAGGAGTATTATGGTACCAACACGCCATTTTAATTTCTTGTAACTCACAGAAGCCATAATCTCTAGAATGTCCTGCAATTGTGTCAGCTCCCCAGAAATGTCATCTGCCCCCACCAATTACTTCTTGCTTATGTATCCTGGGAATAATCTCACAAGTCTTGTTCCTTTAGCTTCTGGAAACTCCTAAGTTTCATGAATTTTTTAAGGTTTATAGGCCTCCACTTCCCACAAAAGAAAATACTTTAATTTAGAGAAAATTACTTTAATTTAGAGAAAATACTGTCCACCCATATACCCTACCCCAAAGCAAAACCAATCAAATTAATCTGCATTACTAAATCAGCCCTTCCAGTTATAGTGTTTGGTTTTTTTGTTTTTTTTTGTTTTTTGTTTGTTTGGTTTTTTTAGCTGATATCCTATTTAGAGGTGGTAGTTAAAAGTTTTCTACCTATATTATTACATCTTCTTGATATTCTCAGCAAATACCTTGATGTTCCTGGTTTCTTAATGAGTGGGACTATCCAAACCTTTATTCCTAAAGTTAAATATATTAGTAGCCCTATGTATTTTGGTCATACCCTGTCATCAGATTTTGTCTCAGGACAAGGAGATTCTCTGCATTGCTGTGATATTCTTCACACATTGTATATAGTAAGTGAAATGAAGATAAGTAATAGTATCCAGAAATAGTATTGTTCCTGTTCACCTGTTAGATTCAATCATCTGAGAAATACAAAATTGTCAAATGATGTCCTCACCTTGCAGTTTAATAGCCTATTATGGTACCTCCTGGGGACCACATCTCTTCATTACAAAAAAAAAAAATCTTAAAACCAGTATGTCTCAGAAATGTAGCTATAATAAAGTATTTTTGTCATATGATTTGCTAACAGAGTTCTGGCCATTCTCATTGTGGTTTTATGTAAGTATTTTCTGGATATAGAAGATACAGCACTTAATATTTTTGGTTGTCTTAAAGAATTCAAGAGAATAATGTATCACTATCACCCGTAAGTGACTACCACTTTCCTGACAATGTAATTGAAACTCCTGAAATGAAATTACATTTTTCCAGCCAATCATCTTGTGTAATATGAAGATATCAAAAAGCTTAATTAATTGAGAAGTATCCTTGCAGTTAACTTTATTTAAATGAATTGTTTGGCTATAAAGAATTTTATATGTTATAGTGGGGTAATATATAGAACATTATGTACTAAAGAGACAGTAATTTTTTAGAGTAAATAATGTGGTGGGACTGTTCTCTGTATGCAATTCTGTAAATAAAGCACTGTTTTGGCCTGTGTCGAGTGCCATAGAAGTGAGTGAAGAAATCAGAGTAGAGACAGGTAGAAGGAGGGTGGAGTCATAGTCTCCATCAAGCCACCAAAGGAGAGATATGTAAAGCTGAGCTACGGGTCATGGGCCATGGGTCATGTGGCCAGGTAGATTAATGAAAATGGGTTGAATTAAGATGAAAGAACTAGCAATGTGCCTGAGACATAGGCCAAACAGTATGAAATTGATATAAGAGTCTGAGTCATTTTTTGGAGGGTAAAAGCTGCCGTGGACAGGTTTGACCTCTAGCCCAAACAGGACCAAAAATCATTTACAACAAAATAATGCCTTCAGATATGGCTCCTTTGGGATGCACATGAAGTAATGTATCTAACTTACCATTGAGTTTCCTCATCCTTTAAAGAATTCTTCACTTATTCCTTTAGCAAGATGGATGCTTACCTATAGCTATAGTCAGATCCACTTTGAAGAAAAAAGGAAAGGTATAGCTGGGAAGAAAGCATCAGGAATAGAATGAGCCAACTTTACCAGTACGGTTTAGAATTTCTCTTAGAAAGATCATATAACATGCACATAGATAACTTTATGTTTGTTTACATTCCAAAAAGATTGTATATTTTTTCTTCACCACTCTATTAAACTCTTGCTTCTTATTACTGTTATCTTGATAATGTAGTAAGTCTGGTACACAGTTTTCTGTCAAAAATTAGATTGCCCTTCTCTTGAGGTTATTCATCTTTATTTTAAGAGTGTTCTGATGTTGCAGATTGTACTTCATGCTATTCTTCTCCTATTGTGCTCAGCATTTTCACAAGGCCAGATATCTCCTATGGTGCATAGCAGCTGATGAACAGGCACTAAAGAAAAATGAAGGATTGTTTTCTAAGGATCGTTTTTGTGAACTTTCTTTAAAAAAAAATTGAAAACAGATTCCCTCACACAATACATCCCATCTAAGGTTTCCTATCATCCTCCTAACTTCATGCCTTTCCCCCACTCAACACACACCTCTATTCTTTTTCAGATTCACTTTTCCTACATCTCAATTTCCTCTTCAGCAAAAAGCAGGTCTTCAAACCACTGTCAGACAGAGCAGCAACAAAAGATGCAATAAGACAAGGTAAAATCCCTCACATCAAGGCTGGACAAGGTAACTCAATAGGAGAAAAAGAATCTCAACACCTGGTAAAAGAGTTGCAGATAAACCACTGCCACTGTCAAAAGTCCCACAAAAAGTTAACAGCCAGAACATATATGCAGAGGACCTAGTATCGACCCATAGATGACCCATGCTTGCCATCTCTGTGAGCCCACACATGCTCTCCTTAGTTGATTCAGTGGGCCATGTTCTTCTGGTGTACTCCATCTCTTCTGACTCCTATACTTCTTCCAAATAAGATATACTAACCAGACCACCACAAATTACGGTGTGATATTTTAAATATTATGTGTTAATTTAATAAATAATCTAATTTAGCTAATTCATATTTAAATAAGCATATAATAAATGAAAAATGCCATCTGTATGTCCCATGGCCCATTTTCAGATCAAACAGTTAGGCCTTGGTCAAGTCTCCGTATCTTAGACTTCTAATTTTATCAATTTGCAATTTTTATAAAGTTATTAAGAAGGGCCATTTACAAACTAAGCAAATCTATAAATTAAGTACAGTACCTGCAAAGTTCCCAGATATGACATACTCTGCTGGATATCTTCCTTACTTAGTATTTGGGGAAAAAATGAAAATAATGTCTGTAAGTAGCTCTCTTCTGTTACTATAAACAGCTGTCTGGGTCACTATATATTTATTTAGTGAAATAGCTCTGTTCATCCAAGTGGAGATATGAGTACATCCCCAAAATAAAAGCTCATAATTACATTCTTTTTTGTCTATGAGAAGCATAAAGATTACTTCCTGCCTCTTTGGAATGGACTCAAGAGACTTTGGATACTCTGTTGAATAGCACTGGAATAAAAATACTTCTACAACAGTTGGCTCTTCTGGGTCTCCTCTCAGTAGGAAGTGGGAGGCAGGAAACAAGAAAGCAGCATCTGTGAAAATATTATTTACCCTTAAAGCATAATTGTTTGGAAATAGCATTTTTTTATTTATAAGAATTTTAACATACCCGTCACTTTTTTCCCTCCCTCCTCTCTTTCTAGTCATCTCCCAGCTTTCTTCCATTAATATCTGCATCCTTTGCTTAGAGAGGATAAGCACTTACAAGGTGATCTTCCAATATAGTCTTGTATAACTAGTTGAGTTAGGACCAACCCCTCTCTCCTTATTGTACAGTAGCATACACCCTTATTGCAGGCCACATCAATATTATAAATCCTCAGGTCCTGGGCAAACAGTGATGATCACCTCATTTTTTCTGGTAGAGATCTCTAAAATAGCATCTAAAACTTCTAAACTATAACCTTTCATAGATATTAAAGTTCAAATGTTTTGTCATGAACCAGAAATGTTTCCAATATTTCGTTGTGTATTGTATCTCATAGTTCTCTAGACCCGTCTGCTTGTCAACTAAATTTTTATTTTTGTAATTTGTTTTTAAAGAAATATGCTATTTTTCTCTATAGATTTTAGCTGGCTGCATCATTTATTTAAAGTGTCTTTGTATAGTTTATCAACCCTCACTGTTCTATGTGTATACTATAAATTGGTCATTAGACAGAAACATGATCAGCTTCGATCTCTTTACCAAGATTCTTCCATCGAGTAGGAAGCACACGCTGTGTAGTTGTTTCTCTTACAGATAAACCCATAAGCAGATATCAGCTGGACCTATTATGTCATTTAGATTTATAAAACAGTAATGCCTCAGTTTTTAGATCTTTTATCATTTATTGGGTAATCATGACTGACTAATAAGGTATGATGGAAGTCTCTAGGCTGACTGGAAACTTAAGTCCATTTTGTCCCTTAAAAGACAGATACCAGACAAAAACTCACTCCTGTCTTCCTGCTATAAAATTACTGAGTGACAAATAATCCCTATAGCTGCCACAGCTACTCCCTTGTCACAAATTCTTGCCATGATTAAGAATTCAGAAAGATATAGATAAACAGATGATAGATAGATAGATAGATAGATGGATGGTTGGATGGATAGATAGATAGATGACAGATAAATGAAGCAGAAGTTTTGTGGTAGCCTCAGAATATAATCCAAGTGTTTAGAAATTTTATTATCTGGTAATAATAAAAAATATTAATGTATTATTTTTAATCATATATATATATATACTTTTATATATTTTCTGAAACCAGAAGCATGATAAGTACCATGAACATAGAGGCACTCATATTTTGAGGCATCTATTAAAACAAATCTAACAGTAAAATCATTTTTAGTTTTGAGAGCCTCTGCTAGTCACAATATGGCAACCATTCATATATTCTCACTGTCATCATGTGGGTCATTTAGAGGGTAAGGTTATATTCTTAGGGATCCCTGGTGAGATGTTAATAAGGTCTACTCTCAAGTGTTCTGTGGAATTCCACACTTCAGTAAACACTACTGCAGACTTAAATCACACAAAGTGGATCTACTAGTATTAACTTGTCTCTCTGAAAGCCAGTGGTCCTTATGATCAATGCAATTGTAAAATGTGTGATAGACAAGCACTTTTCAAATGTTCATTTTGGGGTGTCTAGTTTTAGGCTTTGAAATGAATTTATTTAGAACATAGCCTCTGAATAATTCATGTTCATGGCAATATAACACCATATTTTTGGGGAACTGCAGCTGGCAATGGTTTCATTCCATTTCCCCATACATGGTTATGATAGCATTCATTGATAAGGCAATAACTTTGGGATCAAACACTTTTGATGAAGCATACATTTCAAATGACTTCTTGATGCTTAAAAGTGAATCCAGGCTCAATATATTACATCTCTGTAAATAATGCCTTATAAGGATACAAATTAACCCTTATCATTGATATAAGACTTTTCTCCCCATCTTCTAATTCACTAAGCTGAATGTCCTTTTTCTCAAAATCTGTGTTTAGCTCAATTCTGTTCTTTATACTGTCCTGTATATACTAAAAGGTAGTTTTTGAAATGATACTGATGAGGATTACCAAGAGAAAAAAAATAAGTTAAAATTTGCTATTCTGGAACTGACAGTTTAAATAAAGACTTTCAAAGAACACTATGTACTTTTCTTTAAAACAGGCACAAATGGTTATAGTATAGTATTTATAAAGAAGAACGCATGGCAACATGAGGTGATGAGCAAGGGCACGATACAGCTAAAAGATGCACAACTAATGAAAGATAATTGAAAGGTAATGGTTCTCATTCTAACTCATTTATAGTTTTCTCCTTTCTGGATAAGTATAAAATGTAATTGACAATATTGCTTTAAAACCCTAAAGAAAGACTAGAAAGACAGACAAACAGGTAGTTAGATTATATACAGATAGACAGATAGATAAATATGATGCAAGATACCTTCCCAGTATTCAGAATCAAATATGACACAGGAATAAATTTATCTGTATTAAATAGATCATGGAAATACAAAGCTGAATCAAATCAACTGTGCAAATGACAATATATTGCTATATCACATGATTATTGACTATCGTGATTAACAATATAACTGTTCCAAAAAAGGAAGAGATTTACACACCTAGAGTATGAAGATCTAGTGAATCCTGGTGTAGAATGAAAGACTGCAGAAACAGGAAACTGCTTGTCACATTGTGTGCACAGACAGGAATTACAAAAAGATAAGTTGTATGCTCAGATCAATTCTCAATTTTATCCCGGCCAGGATCCCAGCCATGAAATGTATGATCAGCAATCAGGGTGTTTTTTTTTTTATTTACTTAAATCATTTGTAAACACTAACCAACACAGATATATGCTTCTATGGTGATTCCATATCAACCTCTTAAATTTGACAGTGATAAACAGCCATCACAATCAAATGCCTGAATAACCTGCCAATAACATGTCACATCATAACATTACAAGCCTGGCCCCTAAAGTATCATTTTTATTTCACAATGCAAAAGAAATTTAGCCAATTTCACAAAGTCTTCATAGTCTTAAGCAGTCCCAATACTATTGAAAAGTCTATCTCAACTGAGAGTTAAGAAAATGTCTTATCTGTGAGTCTCTATAAAATTAAGTATGTGGTTCTACACTCAAAATTACAAAGACAGCACTCAGTGGACTTTTGTGTTGAGAGAGAGAAAGATAGATAGATAGATAGATAGAGAGAGAGAGAGAGAGAGAGAGAGGAGAGAGAAAGAAAGAGAAAGAGAGAGCAAGAGAGAGAGAGAGATAGCTTGTGAAATTGGAAGCTATTGGTACAGGGAGGAAAGGAGAGTGGATTAGATCATATGACATTTGGCAGACATGTATGCAATTCTTAAATAATAATAAACTTATCTTTAAAAACCTTATATATTTCTGATATAAACATTTAATGGAATAAATACTTCTATCTAGGCATGTAGGATTGGAGAAGAGGTACAATATGAAAAAACAGACCAGAAAGCAACATAAAAACCTAGAAGGGCAACTATCAAATCTTTCAGCAATATATCCTATTTGGAAGGCTCCTGATGATGACATCTAGATGGAGCTTTGCTGAATCTTCCCTTTTCGTTTGTTTATTCAGAGCACAAATAACCTCTCTTTTCTATTGCCTATGATTTTACTCACTTACTGTTTTTTTTTTTTTTTTTTGACATGTGTCCCAAAAACCTGATGCCTCCAAAAGCTTGGGTTCCCATTGTAACTCAGGCTTCACCTTTCTAACTTCAAACATTGGTTTTTTTATGGGCTTACTTGTGAAGAATCCATCCCTCTCACTTATTTCCTGGCATAAGTAACTCTGCAATCTCTATGCAACCCCCCATACCACCTTACTCTTTCATTTTTCATTCCTTCAATATCCTGTGAAAAATGGGGTCATGCTTTACAATAAACTCAAGATACACTCTGTCCCTCTTGGATCATAGCTAAAAGGCCTCTGCATGCCTAGGTAACTGAGTCTGTAACATCAATTTCATCAGCAGTTGCTTTTTAACTATATTCTTTGCTCACACTTTCTCCTGTCACATGAGTTTGGCCTTTTATTATCTGGAGCATATCTCTCTTGTTTTTCACATTAAACTTTCTTTTCTTGGCACATTTTAACATTTTTATATTCATTCTTTTGCTTTTTCTCATGTATATCTGGATAGGGGCAATGGGTAGTATCTAGGACATTTGGATTCTAGTCTTCCTTAAGACTTCCTCTGCCAAATACATCTATCAGTTTTGATTTCCCATTGATTCAAGCTCTTGCAACATGGAGAAAATATAGTCATATTTTTACCAGAAGATCATGTGCATGTGTTCTATCACAGTTCTTGGTAGAGACTGTTCTCCTTGGAAAGCTTGTGAGAGCGCCCCCTGCCCCCCCCTCACACACACACATGCATACAGTCTATGTTTCTCTCAGCATTCCGTCTTCTGAACTTCCCTCACACAAAATAGATGCAGAAGCACCATCTGTATGGTCTGTTTTGTCACAGCAATGGAGCAATGGCCACTTTCTTGTAGCAGTTTTCAATACTGGTTAATTTACTCATCATTTGACAAAATAAGACAAGAAGGCAATTTAAAGAAAGGTATGCTTTGGATCCCAGTTATGATAAGGAAGATAAAGCTGCATGAGAAAGATGTTCCCCCACGTCAACAGAAAATAGAGACAAATATTGGTACACATTGGAAATTCTTTTTAATGAAGCTGGGACTCAAACCACCAAATGATTCTGTCAACATTATAGCTACGCCCAGGTCAGTTAGAACTTTCTAGAAACATACAGACACATCTGGAGATGTGTCTTCATAGTGATTCTTTATGGCTTCAACTTGATAATGGAGTTAATCTACAATAAAAAGTTAAAGTAACACAAATGAAATCAGTATCTATAATGTTATAAAATTCAGTTTTTTAAATCATTTTCTATGTTTAAATTAACTAAAAATACTCTTGAAGTTTTGTCATTCTAAGTAAGCCAAATCAAGAAACACAAAATGTTACCTTAGGGAGGTCATGTTTACATAAATTATATTTATCCATAATTTATTAATCTGTTCACATTATAAATTTTTCTTCCCCCAAATAAAAGTGACTAAAATAAAACATCTATTATATAGTGCATATATTTAATTATATATGCTTGTAGGAAACAAACTTTTGTTTGACAAATAATTCTGTGGCAAAACTAAAGACTTTTGCAGTTTTCAAGGTTTTTATGGATAGCTGCTGAAAATTTGTGAAAAAAACGGTACTATATAAAAGATGAGTATAAAAATGATATTGGCTACACTGAAAAGAAAATTATAGGTAGTTTTCTTCTAGAAATCAAGCATTACTAAATTAGTGCAAACCAGAGTTGAGTCTAATATATGAAACTCTTTCTTATTGTCCTGATCTGTCTTATAAAAATTTACAAGCTATGTTAATTTGAACTCTGAATTACTTTACTTTACATTTCCAGCTTTATTGTGAGTTGCATCTTCATGATTCAGAGCAGAATCTTTCTCCATTAAAGTTTCATGCCATGCACGTGGCTCCTCTTAATTTATTTATATCATTCCATGTGTGCAATGTATACTTTATGTCAGTGACTCTTAACCTTCCAAATGCTGTGACCCTTTAACATAGTTCTTCATGTTGTGGTGACCCCCTCAACCACAAAATTATTTTGTTGTTATGTCATAACTGAATTTTGCTACTATTATAAATTATAATGTAAATATATGATGCACAGGATATCTGATATGGACCGCTAAGTGGGTCACAACCCACAGATTAAGAATGGTTGCTTCATACTACACATTCCTTTATTGAAGATATTACTGTGCCTTGCTTACAAGGTTCTTTAATGTATTGTTTTCTCCCAGAGGCTCTCTAAATTGCAAATTTTTTTATCATGATTGACTTCCATGTTACTTAAATAAGTTGTAGAAGAAAATCCACACTGTAGTGAGTTTATCATTTAGTAACTCACCAAAATGCCAGCGATATAATGATTTACCAAGACTAACTCTTGGACAAACCTGAAATCTCAACATTCAAGAAGCTATAGCAGAAGAACTGCAAATTGAAGGTCAATGTTGGTGGTGGAATAAATTAGAGATCTATAGGAACCAACAGTAAAGAGTAAAGAATAAATTAGAGACCTATAGCAACCAACAGTAAGGAATAAATTAGAGATCTATAGGAACCAACAATAAGGACTAAGGAATAAATTAGAGATTTATAGTAACCAACAGTAAGGAATAAATTAGAGATCTATTGGAACTAACAGTAAGAAGTAAGACTGTATTTCAAAAAACTAAGACCACACAGTAGCTACAACAAACATGTGAAATGATTAGCTTTATATATCTATTTAAAGTGTGTTCATTACCATGTTTGTTATGGTAGTGGGTGTTAATCATGGTGTCCTGAGGTCTGATTTTAATAAAATATTCTGGATTTTTTGTCATATTTTGCAGATAGTACTCTAAAATTCATTGGTTTACATAAATTTGGTGATTTTTTCCATTGGAAAATCTCAAAGGACAGTTCTGTTCTCTCATACATACATCTATAAAAATCAGGTTTATTCAGAAAGATAGATGATACAAAGGCACTTCCAAGTATGGACTTTAAAATCACATAAAATTCAGATGGATGTCATGGTCACTCATGGCTATTATTTTAAGGCATAATAGATATTGAAAGAACATTTGTCTATCACTATCAAACTTTTCTTGAGAGTACTAAAACAGATATTCCAAGTCTCTACTGTCCAAAGCTGTGATGCTTTTCTACAAGCATTTGAAATCAAATTTATAAAAATTGCCTGATTATCATAGTTATTACCTACATATTTTTCATATCCTTAAAATTAATACCTTCATGAAAATGGCAGTTTGTTAGAAGTACCTCTCTACAGTGTTTTCACAAAAAGAACGAGCAGCCTATCATAGTGTTTTAGAAAGGATATGAACATTTTCTCCAGCCTGACTAGAAGAGTTCCTCTGATTCTTTACACCACCAGGAAGGCTGTCCACCTTAAAGGTGGTGACTGCTAAACTCTCATGTCTTCCTTTAAAGAGGCTTCATGCCAGCATTTCAACATGTGATTTAAAGGAAAAGTTCACCACAGTGAAGAAGAGAGCCACTGACTGCTACCCCTGGAAAGATCATGCTGTAATTTGTATTCATCAATTTTGTTAAGAAAGTGAACCTAAATGATTGTTGGGTTTGTTACTGAAATTCCTGATCTGACCATGATGCCAGGTAAGTCATGCTTACTGGTGTTTACTATTTAATACTATGTGCAAATGTTGTGCCTGTTAGACTCATAGTCAATCTCAGTTTCTTGCTTCACGTTCACAGTTTCCCAAATATACCAAGTTAGCATTCGAGCCAAACTAAATTTTGAGACTATAGAACTTAATGGTTTTTTTTTTTTTAAAAAAAAGGATTAAATTCTGGAGATAGAGAGTTAGCTCAGAGGCTAAGAATATTTTTTGTTGTTGTGCTTGTAGAAGACCCACATTCAATTTCCAGTGATAATTTGGCATTTCACAACTGTGTGTAACTCCAGGCACAGTGGATCAAATGAGTTTTTCTAATTTCTGGACAAAAGGCAAATGTGTGATATACACACCCTTGCAGAGAAAATATTCATAAACATGAAGTATTAAAATGAATTAAACTAAAAAGTCCTAACCCTTTTATTGTTGATGATTCCCAAAAATTTATTAGTTGAATGATGGAACACTGAATACTTTCTATCAAACCTACAGCATGTATTTTTAATGAATGGGGTACTCCACATGAGAAGCTGCTTCATCTGGTTGAGTACATGTATGGGAGATTAGGTTATTAATCACACCAAACTAAATCTTGTGTCACAATATATTGAATACATGTTTTTAACACTTGATGTTGTGGCGGAAGTCAATGTAAAGGTTATACCTGAGGGTTACCTAATTCTATATTAGCTGAACAAGTAGATGAGCACAATGAGTATTAGTGAGTTTAGAACAAATTTTGTGATTGAATCTATCTCATTATAAGTAAAAACTGTGCATTTTAATCATGTTTAATCTCTGTTCCTGTTTGTCATCTGTGGGTCATGTTTCATAATGATATCAATAAAGACAAGAATGTGAAACTCAGTAAAACTTCACTTAGGTTTATCTCAAAAGTGTTTTTCTGTCTGACATAAGTTTTGGCTCAATGTGCTTCAGACTCTTAAATGGATTCATCCAGAATCCCTATGACACAAGAATAGACCATTTTCCCAGAAAGGTCAATGATGACATTGAAGACACTTAAGACCTAAATTCACATTTATTAACAACAACATTTTAACAAATAAGTATTCATCAAAGAATTAAATTTAAAAATTGTGTTACAGATAAATATTCTTATATGTATCAAAAATAAATTTGAAGGACTATGGGGTGAAATGAAGGGCACAATCATTGCTACAGAAAACTGCCTTGTTAGGGAAACCTAGTAAAATATTCTTCCTTTCTTTAAAGAATGTGATTTGTCTTCTTTGCACCTGTCAGCTGATCTGCCAACTTCATACCTAAGACTGGTTTTACTGAGGTAATTCTTGCCGCTTGCCAATCAAAACCTATTGCTCCTTCAAGCACTTCATATGCTAACTATAGCAATACAAGGGAGTTTGAACAAGGGGATACATGGATTAAAAAAAATAAGACTTCATTGTATAAATATATACTGTTTGACTCTCAAAAACTGAAATTTTGGCAAACCTCACAGGAAAGTTCATAATATCCCTGGAGATTCTTTAAAACTCTATGTTTATGCTACTATTTCCTTGTATACATAGCCCGTTTAAGTTGCTATTAAAAGAACAGTATATCCCATTACAATTTTTTACAAACCTTGAAAGAACAACACTTAAATTTATTTGGAATAACAAGAAAGGCAGGATTGTCAAAACTATTTTGCTCAACAAAAGAACCTCAGGAGGTATCACCATCCCTGACTTCAAGCTATACTATAGAGCTACAGTAATAAAAGCAGTCTGGTACTGGCATAAAAATAGACTTGTGGATCAAAGGAATCAAATTGAAGATCCCGACATTAACCCAAAAACCTATGAACAACTGATCTTTGACAAAAAGGCCCAAAATATTCAATGGAAAAAAGATAGTATCTTTAACAAATGTTGTTGGCATAGCTGGATGGTGGTGTGGAGAAACATACAAATAGATCCAAGCCTATCACCTTGCACAAAACTCAAATCCAAGTGGATCAAAGATCTAGCATAAACCCAGCCACACTGAACTTGGTAGAAAAGAAAGTGGGAAACACCCTTCAACGCATTGGCACAGGTGACCACTTCCTTAAATAACAAAAGTAACACAGACACTAAGAACAACAATCAATAAGTGTATCTCCTGAAACTGAGCAACTTCTGTAAAGCCAAAGACACTGTCAATAAGACACAATGACAGCCTACAGATTGGAAAAAGATTTTTGCTGACTTTACAAGTAACAGAGAACTGATCTCTAAAATATAGAGAACTCAACAAACTAGAGGCAAAAACCTTGAATAACACAGTCAAAAAGTAGGGTTCAGAACTAAAAAGGGAATTCTCAGCAGAAGAATTACAAGTGGCTGAAAGGCACTTGAAAAAGTGTTCACCATTTTTATTCATTAGAGAAATGCAAACCAAAACAACTTTGAGATATTACCTTACACCTATCAGATTGGCTAAGATAAAAGACACAGATGACAGCCTATGCTGGAGAGGATGTGGAGCAAGGGGAACACTCCTCCATTGTTGGTGGGAGTGTAAGCTTGTTCAGCCACTTTGAAGCGAGGTATCACAAACTCAGAAAGATAACCAAGGGATGTGCTCACTCATTTGTGAACTTTAAACAAAAAGCAAGCAAACTCAAGCTGCAAAACACACCCACTGAGCAGCATGGGATCTGAAACACCTTGGACTGGTACCTTGGATCCCATTCCCTCCAAAAGAACACCTGACCCAGTCTTGATGTTGGGATAAAGAAAGGAGATCTGCCTGGAGTGGATGCTGAGCTAAGCCACCTTATGACCTTGGGACCTTTTGCCCTTGCTGGGAAGGAGATGAGGAGATGGGAAGAAGAGAGACTGACTGGGAGCAGTGGGAGGGGGAAGAGAGTTTAAACAAGGGGATACATGGATAAATAAATGAAACTTTATTCATAATAAAAAAGGAAAAAAATCCCAAATAAACAATATAATGAGACATGTGTCTTGAATATCCTACGTAATCATCCTTTACAAGCCTAGCTCATTCATGTTGTTAATCTTAAATCATGTAGTCCTCTACACTTCTGTCTTAGAAGAATACAGTTTATATGTGTTTGTGGTGGTGATCATTTGCTGAAAGTAGCCACCAGGTTGGGCTAAAAAACCTATTCACTATGAATGTTGCAAATAACTTGGATGTAAATTGACAATATTGGTTTCAGTACTGAATGTGTCTGGATCCATTGGCTGAGTGAAGTGATTCCTTCCCTGTAAAACCCTCTGAAAGTTTTCTGTGAAAAAACCCTCTTTCCTTTGCCATGCTATGTTTTGTGTGCTGTTCAAAGATCAAAGTACTTTTGTGAAGAACAGACATCAGACACAGATACAAACATAGAAGAGATGAACTCAGACAGGCCAGTAACCACAAACTAAAGATAGACATAAGACAAAGAAAGAGGCCAAGAGAATTTGAATTTATACTTATTTTGGTCAGACTAATCTAAGAAGTCTTGTTGTTTTTACTTTTCTTAAGGTAACAGCAATACATTCTACTGTGTCTGGAGGTACCTTTATTGCTTAACTAAAATAGTTAATATACTATTCATTTCATAGATATCTTTGTTTTAATAAAGCCTTTAAACAATTGCTTTGGTTTCTTACCATGCTAGACGCCATCAAAAAAAAAAATGCCTATGCATGTGTGTCCTGGATTACAAGTCTAGTCTTTATTCTCAAATGAAAATTACCTTTACTGGAGCAGTGTGTCTGTGTTGCGATTGAAAGGTGGGAATGTGTATGGGATTGTGTGAAGGTATTTATGGATCTATGGTGTGTCAAGAGAGGTTTCTAGCTATGTAAATGTATGAGGAGGGTTGTGTTGATGCAGAGGATGAATGAGTGATTGTGTACACTGTGATAGGAAAGTGACAGTAAAGGTGTGTACACTGACTTTGCTAAGGCTATTTTGAAATCATTAAATTTTTTTCTGTAAATGTTCTTTACACATGACCAATCATCTGAGTTACTTGAACTTAGATAAGATTGTCAGAAACATGTAACCCATACTACATCTTTTCTGCTTGGTCTGAAGACCTTGGACACTCTTCTTTATGTTGCCAAAAGTAAAATATTAAATGAATAAAGCAAATAAAATGAGGCATTATTGGGAAGGCAAATATTTATCTGAGAGAAAAGAAAAGACCTAGTTCACTAGGATAGTCATTTTGAAAAAAAAAAAAAAGAAGTACATATTCTGTTTGAAATTTTGAGGACATTTCTTCAGCAAGAAAACTATATTTTCCATTGTGGAGAGTGAGACAGACAATGTGGACACACTGCCTTGAAGTTGTGAGCATCTCATCAGTCTGCTTCACATACAACTGCAACAAGCATTAATAGTCAAGCAAACACATGGCTTTTATCCCACTCTCTCCTTTGTTTTTCTTTCCCCTGAAAGGCTCACAAACGTGGGAAGGAAAGCAGACACAGCTTGATCTAAAGTACAGCCACAAGTTGAAAGCATATATCACTTAGAGGGCATGCGATAACAGCATCAATTATTTACAGCATAAAATATAAGGTATTAATATTTTATTTCATGTCAGGAACCACATGGCACATAAAAGGCAGATGTTAAAGTGAGCGCCATACGTACTTGAAGATGGTGGATAGGATATGCAGTGCAAAATGGCAAATATAGCCTACTTTTAACCCATACTTTGCTGAGGTCATGAGAGTTGATGTAATACCACAATAATGTTGTTTTGAAGTAATTCAAAGTTGAACTTGCCTACTATTACATTCAGTCTGTATCGTAGCTCCATTTGGGACAATGTTCTGTGCAGATCCATGAATGCAGAATCACCAGAATAAAGAAACTGGTGGGAAGGGAGACATATCAAGGTTTCTCTGTTCCAAACTAGGTAAAAATTTAAGTTCACAGGCAGTCGTCTTGACATATTTGTATTTTGCAGCTCTACAATCTTAGAAAGCAGAAAAAATATTTGTAGGGAATTTTATATGTAAGAAATGTAGTTAATAGAAACAAAAAGTTTAAGTTTGTGATTATAAAGAATATGAAATGAGTTCATATGCTATTTCACATGAGGTCATGTAGTTTAAATTTATAGTTTTATGTATCTTTAGTTATATAAGATATTTAAAAATTATTATGTAAAAGCATTAGAAATGTTGTATACTAAATTCCCTTTTTGTACACCTTCACCTGTTTAAGACTATTCATATACAGGCATACATATAATGCACATAATTTTATACAATGTATATAAATATACATTATGTACTTGTCTTTTTGAAAGAATTTGTTTCATTTTTGTTGATTTGTATGTATTTTTGGTGGCAATCTACATCAAATACATTAAGATTTGAAGTCTTTCAGACAAGCACAGAGCTTATAAATTTATAAATTTATTCATCAATATAGATTAATTATAGCATATTTAAACCCTTTAATAGAAATATAAGATGTTGTTTACTGAAATGAAATTCTATTATCTTTACATGAGAAAAATCCATGTGTTTCATCAACTATTCATGATACTTCATTTTTAAATTCAATTTTACTCACTTCATAATATTTTTGATTAATATTTAGGTTAAGCATATTTCGTTACTACCTGTAGATTATATTTTTTAATTTTTAAAAAGCATGTTAAAATGTGATATTTGTCAAGTAATTTCTACTATACCTGTATTTCATGTTACATTGTTTATGAAGTTATTTTTCAATCAATGAATCCAATGATAATGCAAGTGAGTTATCAATATGTTTCTTTATTGATTTTACTTTTTTGGGCCTTTTTGAAGATGGTTTTCTTACATTAATAAAGCCATTTTCTCCTAATTTTAAAAAACTGTCTAGTAATTCTTTAAGACTATCTTTTTTTCGGGCTGGAGAGACAGCTCAATGGTTAAGACTATCTTTTTTCATGTTTTGGACATTTTTATGTAACTGTATGAGGTTGGTACCTTTGAAAACATTTATTCTGTGTGCATATGGATATTATTACCACATTATGAAATGGCTGACATTTTTACAGCTGTGGTGATTCAAAATTCTGTGCAACTTTTCAGGTAATACATGAACCTGACTGTGTACCTATTATTTAGGGTAATTACAGATGTCTTTATTCTATGAATTTATCCCTAAATTCTAAGTGCAACTGAATTTACTTCTTTTTCTTCCTATAAGTTTTTGTATTATTTACAATATCAGCACCTTTTAGTTATCTAATATTTTCTAGTTTGAATAAAACTAACATCTTTTTTAATTTAAAAATAAAGGAGTCTCATATTAAAAAAAAAAACTCTATCAAAATACTGTTTAGATTTGAATGGGATTGTTTTGATGTGTATGCCAATTTGAGGAGGAAGAAGGCCTTGCAGATGTTAATCTTTTTATCCTTGAATATAGAGATCTCGTATTTTGGTTTGGGGGTTAAATAAATATATTGTTTTTTCTTATATATTTAAGAAAATGATTTATATTACTCACATTCTGAGTTCAGATTATTCTCAAATTTTTACAAGTAAATTATGTTATTAAAATTAACTTTTATTTTCTTATGTAATTTCACTGCATTATTATATTTATGTAGTGATATTCATTATATAAATATTCACAGTGTGTTAAGCATTTTGATTTTTAGACATAAGTAAATACATTTTGGTAATCTGGTAATCTAATGTAATTTTATGGCCCAACTATTATATACCTCTTGGAAATAAATGTTCATTATTGCCTTTGTAATGAAAATGACTCTACTTCCAACTATTATCACACATTTTTAGTCCTTTGAAAAAATGTAACATCATGAAAATAAGATGATACATATATAGAACACATAGGGGTTAGTAAAATTATTGATATAGTGCTGTTACCATAAATAAAATAATTAATTCAATAATAAATAATTATCTATTTGTGTTAAGAATAGTGTTATAGTCTGTGGATGCTAACAGGGAGGCCAAAGAGGAACATTTTCTCTATAACAACCATATTATATTATTTTGAGCATTACAGAAAACAAATTTTCCCATCCTCGAATATTTATTGTTATATATTTGTCAGAAGTTCATTAGATGAGCATGCTTGGTATTTTCTCCTATAATATATAAAAATTAAAATGAAACATCAAGCCCAGGTATATAAAGAATACCAAGAGCAAATAAAAACAGAGCAAATAAAAACAGAGTTAAGAGATAGAGTTAAAATGTCTTGGGAGGCAAAGAACCTTCAAAAACACAATTGAGTTTATATTCTATTGGCAAACTACTGCTTTCTAGACATGCAGCTTACCTTTAAGACCTATTTGTTTCCTCAATGACATTCCCTTGGAAAAAAACCAAAACTTTAATTTGCATGTGGTTATCAATTGGAGATTGCTTCTGGATTGTGGATGAGTATGTGTGTTCACTTCTCATTTTAGCTCTAGGAACCCAACTGGTACAGACCTGTGCAGGTTCTGTGCATGCTGCTTCAGTCACTATGAGTTTATGTGTGCATTGATCATTGATCATGTTGTTTTAGAAGCCCTTTGGCTCTTACAGTCTCTCTGTTTTCTCTTTCATAGGGTTTCCTGACCCCTGAGGGGAGATATTTGATGGAGGTTTCCAGTCTAGGGCTTAGTGTTTGAAGCCTCTCACTCTCAAGGCTGTGGGTCTCTCCGTGTGCTATCACCTGCTACAGGAGGAAGCTTATCTCATTATGTCAGGGGCAGGCACTGATTTAAGAGTACAACAGAATATCATGAGGGGTTTTTTACTGCTATGTTTGTTTAGTAGAAAAGTATATTATGCTATTATTCCAATCTGTTGGGTTTCTTCTGTCAGGGATCTTTGTTACTCAAGCAGTGCTGAATATGGATTCCATCTAATGGAATGGGGCTTCACTCAAATCAAGTGTTGGTTGGTTATTCCTACAAATTTGTGCCACTATTGGCAATAGCAAATCTTGCAGGCAGGTTATCACTGTAGACCAAAGACTTTGTAACTGGGTTGCTGTTTACTTTTCTCCTTTGGTATCATACAGAATAATTTCCCGTAGTATGAATACTTGATTATAGGGGTATAGTCTCTATGCAGGTATCAGCTTGACTTCTCAACATTCAGGAAGTTATGCAGGTGTCTTCAGCAATAAAGCCATGTCATAAGTTTGAGGAGAGCAACCTTGGAAATAGCCTGTATTGTTTGGGCATTTACATTTTATTTTACTTTGTTGGTCAACAATTTAGTTATATGTAACTCACTCCAAGGCCAGCAAGTTACTCTTGGTAACAGGATATGTTTAGTTGGGGCTCTGTCTCATCAACTATTTTGTAATTTCATTTAGATTGCCTTAATGTATAAATACAATTTGAGAAAATTCTACTGTATAAGTATTCTATACTAAGCCTTAAATTACCCTTAATTTTATCTGTCTATTCCATATTCTCTCCTCAAAGCCCTTCTTTCTTCCACTCCTCACTTGGCCCCCATCTATCCATAATTATATATGTGATTTCCCTTTACTAAGGAGATTCATTATCCCTAGTCCCTTATTCTATACCTAACATCTGTAGTTCTAGATATTGTAGTTTGTTTATCATTGACTTAACAGCTAATATCTAAATATAAAAAATTAGATGACATTTTAGGTCTTGGTCATTTCATTCAGAGGGATTTTATTCTGGGTCTAGTTATTTATCTGTCCATTTTATTATTTTTTAAAAGTTAGTAATAATACATTGTCTAAATGTAGCATTTTTTAGCTGTTCATCTGTTAAGGGGCATCTCAGTTGTTTCTAACACCTAGTTGTTATTAGTAGAGCAGCAATAAACATGTATAAGAAAGTGTCTCTGTGGTAGGATTAAGTATACTTTAAGTATATATACCCAAGAATGATACTGTTAGACCTTAATTACCACACTGATTGTAGCGTGTGTACAAGTTTGTAGTCAATTGTACCAGTGAAGAAGGAGTGTTCACCTTACTCCATATTCTTGCCAGAATAATCCATCATTTACTTTATTGATCTTAGCCATTCTAATGGGTGTAAGATGAAATCTCAAAGTAGTTTTTACTTGAACTACCCTAATGACTAAAATCTTGAACATTAATTTAAGAGGTTTTTTTTTGGTCATTGGCCTTTATTTTTTCTGTTTATATCTCTTCCCCACATTTTAATTGGAAAATTTGTTTTCTTTATATCTAGATTTTGGATGTTCTTCATATACTTTGGATATTGGACCTCTATTGGCTATAGATTTGATAAAAATAATTTTCCTTTCTGTAGGCTGCTGTTTTGACTAAATAATGGTGTTTTGCCTTATAAAGCCGTTCAGTTTTTTGAGGTCCAATTTATTAATTGTGAATCTTGGTGTTTTCTTTCACATTATTCTATTCAGAAAGTCTTTTCCTGTGCCAATTCACCCAAGGCTATTCTCTGCTTTTTTTTTCTCTATCAGGCTCAGAATACCTGGTTTTATGTTGATGTCTTTGATGCATTTGGAGTTGAGTTTTCTGTAGGGTATTAATTACAAATTCACTTGGTTTCTTCTATGTGGAGCCATCCAGTTTAACCATCATCATTTGTTGAAGAAGTTTTTTTTTTTCCAGCGTGAATTTCTAGCTTCTTTATAAAGAAATCAGGTGTCCATAAGTGTATGGATTAATTTCTATGTCTTTGATGTAATTCCATTAATCATGTGTCTGGTTTTGTGCCAGTATAATTCTGGTTTTATTACTACAGCTCTGCATACAACTAGAAATCAGGGATGGTGATATTTCCAGCAGTTCTTTTATTATTCAGAATTATTTAGCCATCTGGATTTTTTGTCTTTCCACATAAAGCTGAAAATGGTTCTTTCAAGATCTGTGAAGAATCTCATATAAAATTTTTATGAGAATTTTATTAAATTTGTAGATTGCTTTTGGTAGGAGTCTGTTTTTGACACTATTAATCTTACTAATCCATGAACATAGGAGATCTTTGCATCTACTCATATCTCATTTAATTTTTTTAAGATGATAAGACATGTTTGTTTTTATTCAGCTTATAATATCTGTATGGCAAAATTACAAATAGATAATTGATTTGCATTTGTAGTCTTTTATAATAATGAGATTGCATAAATATGTGCTGACTTTCTAGTTTCTGTCATAGCAAAATTATTTTGAGATTCTTCCATACTTAAAAATATCAGGTTTTTCTCTTTAATGCTGCATGATCTTCCTTTGTATGAAAATAATGCAAGTAGACTGTCCATTCACTTGTTGAAGGAAATTTGGATTATTTTTTTATTGTTTTAAAATTTTTGTCATACAAGTCCTTCACTTGCTTGATTCGAGCTACTTCAAGATATTTTACAATATTTGAGACAAATGAACCAAGCAAATGGAAACTCAAAAACTTTAGACCAACGCTGTAGAGATATGAGATTCTTAAAGTCCTAAAGAAAATGGTAGAGAAAGCATTTCGCGATAAATGCGTAAATAAGGCCTGTCTGAATATGTCTCCAATTTCTCAGGAAGTACAGACAACAAATTACAAACAGGACCTGATATATTTTAAAAGAATATGAATAAGAAAAGAAATTGGTAATCAGTAGAGAGTGGGAAAAGTATTTCCAATCTGTACACATAACAATTGCTTTATATCTATAATACACAAAATCTTTATAAAAATGAGTATCAAAATAACAACAGCTAAAACAAGGTGAAGTATGTAATTAAATAGAAAGTTTTCAAAATAAGAAATACAAATATCTAGGAAACATTTTTTTAATTCTCAATATCTTCATGCATCAGTAGAATCAAGTTTAAACTCTTTGGAGAGCTTGCATGTCCCCATTCTGAACAGCTATCACAAACAGAACAAATAACAACTAATATTGGCAAGAATTTGGAAAAACTTATGACGATTTCCCACCAGTATGGTAGGAATGCATATACTGGTGTTGCCTGCATAGAGCATTTTCTAACACTCTTAGACATACTCAGCATTGTATTCAACTATAGAAATACAGGCTTATTTGTTTTCACTGTTGCTGTAATCAGAAAAGCTATGAAATAAAACCAACCTAAATGTATATCACTTGATAAATGTACAATGAATCTGGGAGATATATATATATATATGTATATACAATGGGGTTCACATGTGAAGGATAATGAAATTAGAAAGTTTGTAAGATATCTAGGGAACCAGACAGTAATACTGGTGTGAGGTATCCCCATAAAGAAACAACTGCTGATTTTCTCTTTTAAATAGACACCAGTTTCAAATTTTCAGATTGAATTTAACTCTGTGTGCAAATACAGACTGGAATGCCAGAATGTTATTGAATATATAGAAGATTATTAAGGGACAGGAGATAGTAGAACACAATTCATGTGGAAGTAGATGGTCAGAGTACTGGGGTTGAGAAGTTTTTGGGTTTTTTTGTCTAGGCTATATATTTATTTTTATTATGAATAAAGTCATATTTTATCCATGTATATCTTTGTTCAAGGTCCCTTCCCCCTCCCACCCCTTCCAGTCACTAGATGGACATGGGGAAAATGTAAAAATCAGGGGTCAGGGAAGAATTATAAAGATTAACATTATATAATTATAGGAAACAGAAACCTACTATTTTAAGATATTTAAAATAGAAGAACAATAGATTTTTGAAGAGCTACCATTAATAAGTTGTCATAGGTAATTCATCAAAATTTCCAGAAACAAGTCAAATCCTGTCTTATGAGTTATTTATCAAGGATATTCTAGAAGCTCCAAAAACAACAGACTGTTACCATTGCTCTTGACTGCTCACAACATATAATTGATAATAATCCTAACATTGAAGATGTAACACACTTGGATTGAAGGACATTTAGAAACCATCTTGAACATAATTGATGCTTCTTTCCTGTTCCCTAGCATTCTTCGTTTCTGAAGTTTCTGTGAAATCTTCTATGAAGAAAAAAATCATCAATGATAATATCCACTTATGAACATTACAAGCTCTAATGCCAACTTACCAGGCTAGATAGATATACTCACAAGTACAATAATTAATGGCAAGGTTTTTTTCATGGGGATACCAAGTCTTTTGTATTCATATTTGAAGCTTACTCCATAGGAGGGAATTCAAGCCTGATAAAAATCATAAGACCTCATAAAAATGTCATGTATAGGAGACTTCTAAATGCTAGGTGCTAGACTTCTAGATTGTTCTGCTAAATGAACACTGAATCAAACTGCATTTTAAATATTTGTGTTAATAAAAATATATTTACACTATAATAAACCTGGGCAAAAAAAGACCTCTTTTTGCAGTTGGCAGAGACTAATGCACAGATTCAGACACAGTCAGGGTGTAGAAAATAATTGACCTTCAAACATGGACTCCTAAAATTGACATCTGTAGAAATCAAGAAACACTGGAAAGGAGGAAAAAGAAAGAAAGGCCCAGAATATTAGAAATCATTCTATGAAACCCTGTTGTCTAACCACAGATGTAAATTGGGAAATATGATTGTAACATGGTTCTTGGACTTACCAACCCATCACAAGAACAGGCCTATCTTTTTTTCTGCATTTTATAGGTAAAGTGCTCATGAGACCCCACTCTGCCATGAAGAACTTTAAGCACCTAATAGTTATTAGAGATATAGGATTCATTAATTACTGGTGTAACCACTGGCATATAGCTCTTGGTCATGTAAGTAAACAGCCATTTATTCCGTTGCAACCAAATTACATTTCATAGAGCACAAAAATTAAAATTAAAATAAAACCAGTCAAGAAGGAAAACTTTCTGAGAAGAACAGGTTTAATGGGATGGGTATAACAGAGGGTATGAAGGAGTAATTGCAATCAAAGTATAGTGTGTGTGTATATGTGTGTGTGTATGTGTGCCTGGTGTTATGCGTTTGTGTAAGCCTGAAAGAAAAATAAATTTGTATGAATTTCTCAAAAGCAAATAGTAACCTGCCAAAAAGGCAGCACAATGAATTATATTTCGCCACACTTTCCATGTCTACTGATTCTCAGTAGTTCCTGTAGATCTGAATTAGCCTCAGATTTATTATTCTTCACTCCTAAAATGTCCTTAAGTTGCTAATCTTAGTGAAAGTTAAATAGGGAGGCAGGTTTTTGCAAGTAGTATTTATCTGTAAATGTCATTGTTGAACCTTCATTTTATAATAATTTCTCAAAAATATTTGGGATAAATAAATTTTCCAGATTTGCCGAGGTGTTTTCTTTCTCCTGTCCTCCATCATTTACAGTGAGAATTCAGTTACTCCAGTTACCACTATTCTGCATTCAGGGCTTTCTGTTTAACCTCAGATTTCTACATGGTGACTATAATGAGGGTATTTGGGGTTCTCTGTGGTTATCATCTGTGATATTAGCTGTTTTTTGGATCTGAACATTGTTTCTTTTCTTAATTTGCATACTTTTTATTTTTTCTTCTCTTATTCTTGAAGGTGAATGGAGTTTGATGTAAAGTTGATTGATATGGACATAAATCTTCTTGAGATTTGCTCCCTTCATTCATTTTATTATCTGTTTTATGGTAGTGTTACATCAGTTTTACCTTGAATACGGAAATGCCCAATGAGTTTTTCACTTCAATTTCTGAACTTTTTAGCTCCTATTTTCTACTTGGTATTTATTTAACTGAAATTTATATAACTCATAATATATTTGATTTCCTCATGTCTTCATTAATTTTAAATATATTTATTTAATATATTTCATCTATTTAAATTATATGTATTAACTTTCTTACAGCTTGGAGATCATCATCTGAGTTTCTTGGTCATTTCTGAATTAGTGTGAATATATTTGAGACCTGTATTTGCTATTATTGTTTTCTTTAGTTATAGAATTATTTCATATTAATTTTATATCTTAGTTGATCATAGAATATGTTAAAGATACATTACCTATCTTCTGAATTTTTGTATGCTCTACAAAAGTTTATCCTCTTATTCAAGAAGTGATTTCTACAAAACAGGTTGGTTTTGAAGAACATAAGTATAAATTCTCATTAATCTTCCATTCATGATTTATACCAGCTTAAATCTCCATTTAATTTTTCTATTTTTCACCTCTTGCTCTTTAGCTAAGTGTCTTGGCAACTCATACAAACTTTCAGGGCTCATTTAGAGATATTATACAGCCATCTTCTTTGAACTGAACTATTGCTTCTTGGAGAAAGAAGAAG
Source organism: Sigmodon hispidus (assembly GCA_004025045.1). Classification (NCBI taxonomy): domain Eukaryota; kingdom Metazoa; phylum Chordata; class Mammalia; order Rodentia; family Cricetidae; genus Sigmodon; species Sigmodon hispidus. The sequence continues at coordinate 102,933 of PVIH01003419.1, forward strand.
CTTCTGAAAATTGACAGACTCACATAATCTGAAAGTAAAAAGAATCATAAGGCCCCTTGGCTAGGTTATATGAGCCGTAAGGACTGCTGGGAAGAGGACATGCTCATGCTTGTTGAGCTTCCTAAAAATTGTGTAGCATGCTCCAGGAAACAAACAAACAAACAAAAAGCTTTCATCAGTTACTGTCAATGCTGGTGTGAGATTTTCAGTAATGCTGCTGACTTTGAGCTACCCATGTCCCTTCAGCAACCTACTCATCCACCTGCTATAAGCACTGCCAAGCAACACAGTGCATTAGAAATATAGACTTTGATAGGATCATATTTTTTGTTTTCCCTCAGAATCCCTTATGATGTTAACAGAATTGTGTCCATGTGTTTCCAAGAAAAGCCAAAAGCCAAGAATATGTATCTTGATCTTACAGACTGATTTCTTTTAAGGCTTCTTTCAAATTTCACAGCTAAATTTTTGTTTAGTCTTCCCGTTCCAAATTCTTGCTTTGATACTTCAATAGACAAGACAATACTTCTTCCCTTCCCAAAGAACATGTAGTTTGAGAGGAAAATATGTGATGTATTTGATGATAGGCTAATATTTTGCTTCAATTGTTCTTTATTCCTTTTCAGAAGAATTTGCTGTATGCATAGCTGTACATTATTATAAGAAATACTGGTAGGGGAGGTAATTTAACCAAACTATAATACCATTTCTAGAACAGTAAGTATATTAGAGTATTTTAAATTCTCCATTCTACTCATTGATAAATATTTTCTCTCCAAGTGTTTGTTAATCTTTTTGTTTTGCTTCTTATGGGCTTTCTTAGCATTTGTCTCACTGCACTGAATTGATATTTATTTGTATTTAAAATTATATTGTTCCCATTTTTAGAGACAGTTTCCACCTTATTATTTTTAAAGATATCTATGTTATATTACTATAGATTTTATTCTAGATTACATATAAACATTTCACATCAGTGGAAACATGAAATGAGAGGGCTGCAGATTTGATCTGAGACTATATTTTATGTTTAGCTCTAAAAGAATATGGAAATTTTGGAACATTGCTTAATGAGTCAGAGTCCAGCCACAAAATGTTTTATACACAGAAGTATACTTGCTAGTGATGAAAGAGGCTGAAATATTGGGCTACAGAAAATGAGAAAGCCAGAGTATGAGTAGGAAATAAAAATTATGATCTGAGTCTATGTAATGCATATAGGCTGGAAGGTAAGTGGGTAGCCTGCTCAGAGATGAACCAGTATGAGGACACTTGTCTGTCTCATACTAGATTGAAGTAGCTGCTACACACATAACTTAGATAGAAAGAAAAGTCATAGAGAGTCCTTGCTTTTCTTTTTGCTTGTCTCTCAATGTTTTATAGTACCTCTAGCACTGATATAGTTACTCAAAAATTGTGATATGACAGCAGAGACCAAACTTCTTTTAGGCTTGGATGCTAGAAAAGAGACATAGACGGATCACATGCACTAAGAACTGTGGTTTCTTCATGTGTCTGTACTTCCTTTCTTCGTATATCTTGTTGAGACATCACTGTCATGATCATTTAACATAGATTATAGATATTCAAAATACAAGTCCTATATTCTAACTAAGAACTTTCTGGAAACAAATATAAATAAATCAGGAGTAGAATGAATAGCCCAGAAAAATTTAAATTCTTTCATTGTAGCTATAGCAGAGTCCAGAAGATAATAAATATTATCTAAATCTGATTTCAAGAGTCCTAGAAGCCTACATTCTTATGTGAGAGGAGGTTTTCTGATAAAAAAAAAATAAGGTCCTACCATTGCCCCTCTTTTAAGAGGCAAACCCTAACCCTAACCTGTCAGCCACATGGACTTGCCAAAGTTCCTCAGTAAAAGCTACTTGTCTCAGAGATAGTAAATTAATAGAAATTGAGCAGATTAACACAATTGTCACTTGCGTATTTTCTGTGCTCATCCCTTGATGGTATTTTTGCTCTTTGTTCTGTGTGTCTTGACTGGTTCCTTTTGATGAGGATCACAGGACTGTAGAGATGTAGGGAGTACAGAGGTTATCTTATACAACCATGCAATAATTCTGTATATTTACTGATTGAGTTGAAAATATATGTTCAAACAAAAAAAAAAGACATAAATGTTTACAGCTGTTTTATTCACACTTGTAAAATTAGAAACCACTATGACATTAGCCTTTCAAATTCTGAGTAGGAAAGCAATGATACAACTATATGATAGACTGGAATTTGATAATGAGTCACATACACTATCTACCAATGAAAAGATATGGTGGAAACATAAAAATCTTACTGCTAAATGGAAAAAAATGGCACTGAGGAGACAGATCTTGTATGCTTCCAACTATACAACATCTGGAAAGAAAGGATATTCAACAACAGGAAAAAGGAGAGATAAGACAGCCTAGTAGAAGGTCCCCAGTACACATCCCCCCATTGACTGAAATCTGGAAAGGTAAACCCAACCTTGCTGAGTCCAGAAATAACCACTCATCTACAAGTAAACACAATGATTGTGAGATGAGTAAGATTAACTAGAGGTCTCTCCCAAAGAACAAAGTCATGATAAATTGGCTCATTGAGAACTGGCTTTTGGAGCCCATTTCCTATAGAGGGATACTTTGCTCAGCCTTAATACTGGAGTGGATCTTGGTTCTGCCTCATCTTGAGATGCCAAGCTGTATTGACTACAACTGGGAGTACTAATCCTCTCTGAGAAGTAGATGTATGAGTTGAATGGGGGAAATGTAGGGGTAACTAGGAAGAGGGGAAAGAGGAAGAACAGTGGTTGATATGCAAAAAAAAAAAAAACAAAAAAAACCCCAAAAAAACCTTTTAAGTAAGAAACAGTAAAAATAAAAAATTGGCTAATTGAATATTAACCACAGATATTCTACCAAATTGGGACCCCCTAAATCTATATTTCTTAGCACTCAATTTGATTTACATGTTTACCTGTAAAATAAGACATCAGGGCAAAAAGCGAAAAGAGCTTTCATTTAATTCTATAATTTTGTTCAAAGTTTCAATTGTATGATTACAAAGAAGCAAACATGAGATCTCTCTCTCTCTCTCTCTCTCTCTCTCTCTCTCTCTCTTCCTCCCTCACTCCCTCCCTCCTTCTCCTTCACTCTGCATTTATGCATCTACGTACATGTGGGGGGTACATTATAAATTTTACAAGTTCTAAGAGCAACCAAAAGCCACAAAAGCATCGGTACCAACGGCATCTGTTCCCAGTGTTAATGTAGCAGAGAACAAGTAGTTCAACATTAAAATCTTCTTCATTTAATGTTGAGTAACAGTTCTTTATCTCTATGATTTATAGAAAATTACTTAACATATGGGGGTATTTTGACAAAATGGTCAAGCTTAAAGATATGAGAAACTTGACTTCTGCATATCATTCAGGCAAGGACAAGAACAAAGACTGAATTTTTTAATTTCCAAAATGGCAAAAATAAAAAATAAAAATTTGAATGATTGAGAAGTTATGAACCAATAGACTGTTTAAAAATACAAAACAAAATTAACAAACAAAAACCAGGTAGCATCTGAATTTTCTGTTGTCAGAACAAAGTCAGAATGATTTAATAAGTATTGAACGTAGTTGTATAAGTAGCAAAAAATACTATAGCTATGTTCAATAGTATGAATGAAATTACTGCATAATTTTTAAGAGAAAAATCCAGAAGCTTGCATACTCTATGAGATCATTTTAAATTCCATTACAAAAATAATCAAATACCCAAAAAGGCATTTTTTTCTGAGTTGTGATAGAAATTAAAATGTAAAACAATAAGAAATATTAAATTCAAAATTGTCATTATATTGGATGGGAAAAGGTACTAAAGGAAAATATTCACTACACTAACTTTCACATAGAGCATTGTACTTATTAACAGCATCATCATTAACAGAAAATGATGCACCAAAAAGAGAGCGTTGACAAGATAAATATGGTAATTTAGTGAAGGAGATTTAAGTATGAAAGTCACATTAATATGAGTCTTCATCAGGCTTCATCGTTTTGTAACAATATACAAATATGGAGATGAGAAAGGGCCTATGAATTTCTGGATCATGTCCTCACTGGTCTTTCCATAGCAGGTGATATGTATCTTATAATACAGGGAATAACTTAAGAGAATGAAGTTATTGCTGTCTTCATCCTTGCATTTTTCTCTTTGTTGTTCCTCACACACTTGACATTTGAGTATCATCAAGCTATTGCTTTGATGATTGTTAAATACATAACTTAGACTCTTCTTTTTCAAGATGGTGCATTTTTTAAACATTTATTTGTTTTTTTTTATCTGTGTGCATGTGTAGAGATCAGAAAACAATTTGCTTACTCAGAATAAGTTGGTTCTCTCCTTTCACCATATCAGTCACTGGGACTGAATATACATCTTCAGGATTGGAGTTAAGTGTTTGTTGAGACACCTTGCTGGCCCCAGTACAGAAACTATCGCATATGCCATCATTTCTGATGAAATAGATAAGTTCTATTAAACAGGGCCTTGTTATGCATTGACTCTTTGAATTCTTCAAAATATTCTTTTACATCTTTTTAATTTATTATTATTATTAACAAAGAAGTCGCACTTTCTAACCTTGTATATCCTTATTCAAGGTCCCTTCTCCCTCCCACCACATCAGGTCATTCTTTCTTCTCCACAAATCCCCATCCCATCCCTGGGCAGGATGCAGGCAGTCCCAGGGTCCCACTGACCCAATATTGCTTAGGTCAGCCTCCACTCCTGGCAGATCCAGTTTTCTCCCCTTTCCCTCAAGAGTGAGTCGGGTGTTCCTCTAGGGTGAGTGGGACCCAAGGTGTCAGTCCAGGGTGTTTCTGATCCCAAGCTGTTCAGTTGTTGTGGTTTGCAGCTTGGGCATGCTTTGTTTTTTCTTGTTTGTTTGTTTGTTTGTTTAGAGTCCACTAATGAGTGAGTATATCCCCTGCTTATCTTTCTGAGTTTGTGATACCTCACTCAGTAGGATATTCTCCAAATCCATCCATTTGCCTGCAAATTTTAGGATATCATTTTTTCTTACTGCTGAGTAGTACTCCATTGTGTAGATGTACCACAGTTTGTTAATCCATTCTTCAGTTGAGGGACATTTAGGTTGTTTCCAGGTTCTTGCTATTACAAATAATGCTGCTATGAACATAGTTGAACTAATGCCTTTGTAGTGTGACTGTGCGTCTTTAGGATATATACCCAGAAGTGGTATTGCTGGGTCCTTGGGGAGATTGATTCTCAATTTTCTGAGAATCCGCCATACTGCGTTCCAAAGTGGCTGAACAAGCTTACACTCCCACCAACAATGAAGGAGTGTTCCCCTTGCTCTGCATCCTCTCCAACATAGGCTGTCATCTGTGCCTTTTATCTTAGCCAATCTAACAGGTGTTAGGTGGTATCTCAAAGTTGTTTTGATTTGCATTTCTCTGATGGCTAAAGATGATGAGCACTTTTTCAGGTGCCTTTCAGCCATTTGTAATTCTTCTGCTGAGAATTCCCTTTTTAGATCTGAACCCCATTTTTTATTTAACAAACGGTGTTGGCATAGCTGGATGGAAGTGTGTAGAAAAATGCAAATAGATCTAAACCTGTCACCCTGCACAAAACTCAAATCCAAGTGGATCAAAGACCTCAACATAAACCCAGCCACTTTGAACTTGATAGAAAAGAAAGTGGGAAACACTTCTATGAATTGGCACAGTCGACCACTTCCTAAATATAACACCAGTGGCACAGACACTAAGACCAACAATCAATAAGTGGGATCTCCTGAAACTAAGAAACTTCTGTAAAGCCAAGGACACTGTCAATAGGACAAAACGACAGCCTACAGAATGAGAAAAGATTTTCACCAACCCTACAAGTGATAGAGGACTGATCTCTAAGATATATAAGGAACTCAAGAATCTTTTACATTTTACAAAGGCAAAAAAGGCGTTCAGTGACCTAAGTTCACAGTTCTATTGTTTAGAAGTAGCTGCTTTCACTGTTGCTTCATGCCCCTCTTGAAGCACATCTGCCTAATCAACATTGAGCAGACACAGAAAGAAACAGAATTCAGTGAGTTCTAAGAGTCATGGATTAATTCTCCTTCAGGAAGACTCTTCTAATTTTCCCTGAATTCCCCAGATAAACTCAAAGTCTAAATCTGTGTGTCTTCACTGAGATTCCAACAGTCTTTTACTCATAGTGAGACACAGGGGATAATATAATCCCCTGAATGCCTTCTGAATGAATGAATCAGAATATGGACAATGATTCTCTCATGCCACTATTTGAAGTTACTATGGTCTTAGTGAAAATTATTTCTTAGTATCCTATGTAAAAGAACCATTTCCTTCAAAATCTCCATAGATACCGTCCTAGAGATTCAGATGGCTTGAAGAAATTATCTTCCTAAACTTGTGGCAGAATCTTTCCATTAACAAATATATCTCCAGTATTCATAGTCTTTCTCAGAGTAAGTATATCTAATAACAAATGAACAGATTAACCACAGCATGTAATAGTAAAAGAAATATAAACATGTGCCATTAAAAAATAGAGACAATGCACCCTTGAATATTCTACCTACTAAAGGAGTAGGTAGATAGCACTGAGAAGAAGATATGTGGGGAGGCATCTGGATGTGGCTGCAAAGAGAAATGGAAGGAAGGGTTATGATCTCAACCTGTTGTATTTATGAATGAAAGTAAAATAAATAAAATTATTCTCAAAACTAGAAAGTGTGCATTCTATGCCCTTAGGTCATAGACACAGGATTAAAGGGCTCTATAGACCTGTGTTGCAGAAGTCAGTGAATTTCTGTGAACACCAGAACATCCGTGAGTAGTTTTCCTTATTGCTAGTATACACTTAGGGGAACAATATAGACTCTTGCAGCCTCTGGTTTCCTTGCAGAAACCAATGGGACTTAGAAAATCAAATACCATTAAATGGATATTTCCCATCCTCTACAAGGAAGTCCTGGTGTAGCTGGTTTATACTTTTCATGCCTAGCAAATGGGGAGACTCTTACAATAGCTCAAACACTCTCCTCAGTGTTGGCATTCTGCAACAAATATAACAGAGTCTACATTAACTTTCATTTAACAGCCATAAAAGACCTAAATATCTGTGTACTTTTCTGCATAAGATATATTACATGTATATGTGATATGTACATACAGACATGTGTATACATACATATATATGTATATAAATGTGCACATGTACACAGTACATGTGCATGAGTCAGGCAGATATTCAAATTTTGACATTGACTTGATTATTATCGAGCTGGATCATGTTACTTTTCCTACTTATCTTAAGGATTGTCACCCAGGTTAAAGACACCATGTTAGACATGAGTGCCTATAAGGAATGCTTACATTCTCCCTTATGTCTTTTGCATAAGAAGAAATAGAATGGCAAGTCATATCAGTACTAGGGGGCTTGGTGGCTTATAACAAGATGGCCACATCTAGTTTTATTGCAGTCACCCAGATGAGCTTATAGACTTTTCCTATCTCCTTACTCATAAAAGAAAGATGTGGCTGTAAAGAGGTCCATGACCCATAAGTCTATTATGCTTTGAAATACTACTTATTGCCCTCTCCTGCTTTAAGCATGTTCAGTCTTCTATCATGACGAGATTATTAATCCACAGTTTCCAAATACTGTTGTGGAGCTGTTTATGCTATGTGCACAAATGTCTTAAGTAATGGTGATAGACTGATAGCTGAGCATAACTGTGCACACTCTTACTGGTAATCTTAATGCTTGTAAAGTTAAGGAAGGATGATCATGAGTCCAAGATTAGGCTGGAGTTATATCATGGTGTCAAAATTATATTGATACAGCATGGCCCTGTTTTACAACATAAAAATAATAATAAGGAATTAATACTAACACAAGAATAAGTCATTATTAGAGAGCTATTATAATTCATTTTGAGGATATAAAAATATACTGCTTAGTATGCTACATCCCTTAATATTAAAATATTAAAGGATTAATTGTTAACCAACATAATGTGCTAATGATAATACTACTTTTCTAAGCTCAAAACATAAATATAGACATTTCTATATTAAACAACTCATGATATGTCTTTAATAACTTATGGTATATATAAAATCTTCTAAACTCTTACTTATTTACCAACAGAGTAAACTACCTCCACTGTCATTTCTACAGAAAGCTTTAGGTCTCACCAGAACACAAGTCAGTCACTTCAATTTAGTTTGATTTCCATTTTCTACCCAGAGACCTCTTCCTTTCTTTAAAATACATTCCTATTTTGTAACACCAACTATTCAACCTCAATTTCTTAATTATGATTGACCTAATATGCTTTGATTATTAAACTTTATTACCAACTTAACTAGATATAGAATTACATAGGAGATACATCCCTGGGTATGTCTGAGTATGTTTCCAGAAAGGTGTAACTGAGCAGGATCTAAAGATAACTCTTACACATATATACATGTATATCTACTAGTATAGCACTAATTACTTACTTTTCCTTAGCACTAGGTATATCAGTTATATACATGCACTGTTTTTATCCAAAGAGATACCTGAGTCTTTAAAAATGATTTGAACTAACTGCTGCCAATGCTTGATTTTTACCCTAAGCACCTTGGACAGGATGTCAGGTCGTTCTAGTTCTGCTCAAAATCTCCAGTGACAGGATATTCATTTCCTTGGGCCACGTTTTGTTTCCTTTTGAAGTATTTTCTACTGAAGTGTTCTCCTTCCTATTAGCATGGATTATGTGCCTGTAACCCCTAGCCTTTGATCTTCACTCTTCTCTACATAGGAGGTCTAAATTATCTTGCAGAATACTGCCTTCAGGCTCCAGGAGAGAGGTTTAACATCCGCTCTCTGTAAAAGACTTCACCAATCACATTTTACCAAGAATGTCCTCTCTCAGGTGTTTTAGATGTAACTTTAGTGACAAATACTATTGTACTGAACAGGAACACAGGTAACAGTTGAGAAGATTCTTACCTGAAGAAGACCATGTTCTATATGCAGGAGGAGATCGGTTAAGATGTAGCATGGTTTGTGTTACTGTGGTTTGTCAGCTGGGAATATAAGCACAGTGTCATGGGAGAAAACAGAAGCAAGCATCGTAGTTCTAAGCACTGGATGCTTTATGAAATGTTCACATGGATGTCATAAAGGAAGACTGACCTTTGAAGTATGAGCTTTGACATTTATCATTGAGTTAAATGGAAAAAGAAAGAAATACCCCAAATTAGCATTTTATTCACTCCAGGACACTCTTTGTTACCTGAAATAAAAAATCCCTTTACTTTTGGCCCAGGCACACACACATACACATACACCTGTTCAACTGTAATTTTACAAAACACATCACAATATGAAATTTAAAAAGACCACAAGTACTAGATAATCATTCCTTCTGGTTATAAGAAATGCATTTTTATCACTCTTAGAAATTGGCAGAACGTTTTCCATTGGCAGGATATTTGATTCTTGATTTAGTCATGCTTACATTGGATGGGACAATGCCATAAAAAAATGGCACCAATTCTCAGTCAGACTTCAAAATATTATATGGCGTTTTTCTCCCTCTTGCTACCTTTCATTCCCGTGACAAGAGCATTCCTAGAATATCTCTGTGCACACAAATAAAGGGTGAGAATTGTAAGGATCTGAGCTACCCAGCCAACCCTCATAACTATGGTGAGAAGCAGCGCCAGGCAGTTACATGGCTGGTCCAAATGAGTTGAATTCACCATCTTGCACATGTGTAACTGTGATAAAACCAAAGTGTGTTAGTGTCCAATATAAAAATGATGGGATATTGACTATAAGCTACATTCATAACTTATTCATGTTATTTTTTAAAAGACAAATTACATTACAAAATTAAATGTTCTATAAATTGTCTAACTCTTGATTTTCAGGAGGACATTGTTTTAGTAGAGGGATATTAGGATCCAGGATAAGAATGACATATCTAAGAATAAAATGTGCAATTACCATGTGCACTTTTGTAGGTTGACATATATGTTCACTTATGTGTAGAATGTATGGGCTTCAGTGGGGCCTGGAAACTAGCCTTGCCTGAGCCAGTACAAACTGGTAATAACTAGTGCCTTAAAACATCTGCCAGAAGTGGATGCTGAACAAAGCCACATTGGGACCTTGGCAACTCCTGCCCTTTCCACATCAGATAAAGTGATGTGGAGAAGAGAGAGTGACTGGAAGGGGCAGGAGGGGGAAGGGAGTTTGAACAAGGGTATACATGGATAAAAAATATGACTTCATTGTAATAAAAAACAAAACAAAAAACCATGCCCCTAGGCACTCACTTCTGTATAAGTCAACTTGGATTCTGAGCCTAGGGGCCTTGATGAGGGCACAGTCCTGATACAAAATTCCTAAACAAACAGGATACCAGCTCTGGCAGCCACAGATACTAGCAAATCAAAGCCCTTTCCCCTGGCTGGGGAAAAAAAGTATTTAAGGTCCTCTCCACCATAATAAAATTGGATTTATTTGTTTTAACCTCTCCCTGGAGGTTGTGCCGTTGATCTCTATGCCCTCGTTGTTCCCTTTCCAACCCTAACCCTAACCCTGAACATAGCAGCAACCCCAACTTCTGACCCCAAGCCAGGGTCACCTCAGCACCTCTGATTTCAACTAATCTGATAATACCTACATGACTTTCCAATTCTGAAACATCTTTTAAGCAGAGAAAATGGAAGCAGGGGGGTCTAATTTCTTTCACAAGGCATGCTTGGTGATTGGCAGCATGGAAACCTCCAGAACTGTTGAAGGATTGGAAAGCATGCTCCTTCCTCTCCTGCTTTGCACATTGGGCTCCAGATTCTACTCTAAGTTAAGATGAGATACAAAATTGGTTCTGACATTTTTAATAGTAAAATTGGTTCTCTGTTCTTTTTATGTTTTAATGTTGCATGGCAATGTTTCACTCAAATAAAAAAATCAAAACAAGTCTTTTTTTTTTTTTACCTTCTCAGAAGACTGTTGTAATGCCATTTTAATAGAATAAAATAAAAATATGTATTTATTCTTTGTTATAATATTTAAAAGGATCTAGGAAATATATAATTATTAAGTTCAAAGCACTTGACAGGCTAATTTCACAGAGATTAGTGGCAGTGTAACACCATTGCAAGAAACAGATCACAGAGTCTGAATAATCTAGCTTTGAAATTCAAAGCTGCTCCTAACCAGCTGTGGACCTTTAAAAAATTCACTGAACTTCTCTGAGGCTATGTGACTAACTTGTGAAATTGAGAAAAAAAAATCATAATATATATCATACTGAGCATTTTCAAGTATCAAACAATGGAAATACAAGTTAAGGGTTTTGAGGTTGTCTAGTGATAATACTAAAAACCATTGCCTTTACTGTTCAGTACTCATTTCAAGAAGTTAACAATATATGTTTTATCAAACATATTCTATAACTAAAAATTCAAACATTCAAGAATAAATAAAATTAAATATGAATAGACTATGTTTTGTTGCAAGGTTGAGTTTAAAATGTCAAACACCTTTGAATCCCCTGGAACTAGAGTTACAGACAGTTGTGAGCTGCCAAGTGGGTGATGGGAATTGAACTTGGGTCCTCCAGAAGAACAGCCAGTGCTTTTAACCTCTGATTCATCAGTGGAGTATTATTCAACTGTTAAAAACATTGACATTATTAAATTTACCAGCAAATGGGTGGAACGTAAAAAAAATTCATCCTGAATGAGGTAACCCAGACCCAGGAAGACAACCATGGTATATATTCACTAATAAGTGAACATTAACTGTGATGTAAAAGTTAATCAAGGTCCACAGACTGAACGAAACTAAGTAACAAGGAGAATTTAAGGGTGTGTGTGTGCAATGCCCTTGGAAAGGAGAAATAGAATGGATTTGTCAGGTAAACAGGCAGCAGGTGGTATGCAGAACCAGATAAATCAAGTGGAAGAGAAAATAATGGGAGAAACCAGTTAAATGGGTAGGGAGTTATTTTTAGTGGCAAGGTGGAGACTTAGAGCAAGGGAAACTTTAAAGAATCTAGGTGAGAAATCCTAGAGAAGATTTTTGGTAATAAGGAAGAATGAGCCTGAACCAGGCATCTCTGTAATCCTAGAAGGGATTTAGAGATTGGGACACCAACCCAGTCATAAAACCATTGATCAATAGTATGACCTGCCTGCAGAGTGTTCTTCAGAATTGTGATCAAAGAGACCAGAGTGTCTTTATCCAGTAACTGATGGGAACTGATTTAGAGATGCACAGCCAAATATGAATCAGAGATCAGGGAGTCCTGCAGAGGAGGGCAAGGAAGGATTCAAGGAATCAGAACTGTCACAGAACTTGGAAAACATTGCCCACAGAATCAACTGATTGGAACTCATGTTATGTGTGCCCCCAGAAAGTAAAGAGTCTGTAGAAGGTTTGACCTAGGTCCTCTGCATTTAAGTTGTGACTGAATAGCTTGGTTTTCTTGTGAGGTTCCTAACAGCGGGAGCAGGGTTGTCTCTAATTCCTTTGTCTACTTATAGGAAAGACCCATTTTTCTCTAACTGGGTTGCCTTGTTCAGCCTTGATATGATGGTATTGCCTGGTCTTTTACCATGTTTGGTTGATATTCCTGGGAGGCCTGCTCTTTTCTGAAATGAGACTAAAGGGGTTGGATATGGGGGAGAGAAGAGATGGAAGGGAGAGACCAGGGAAAGGAAGAAAATGGGAACATTGGTAGAGATATAATATATAAAGATGAATACTTAGAAAGAAGAAAAGATCTAAGGTCAAACACATGTAAATCTAGTAAGGTGCATATAGAAAGTAGAAAATGTGACCGGTTCTTTAAACAGCCACAAAGTTGGCAGCAATACATGTGAGGAAAGAATTCTTTAAAGATTAGGCAATGGTGATGGACCATGAGTTCTGAGAAAATGATGAACCCTATGACCATATCCAGACCCTCAGGAGAAAATTTCTGCTATCTTTGCAGGAAGAGCACAAATTATTAATAATAATTTGGAGTTAAAGAGGAACAGGATGCTGGTGTGTGTGTGTGTGTGTGTGTGTGTGTGTGTGTGTGTGTGTGTGTGTGTGTGTGTACAGCTATTCGGAATCATTACCTTCATAGGAAAAAAGGTAGGAATGGATACATGTTTTTTTCTGAGTTTTTGACTAAGGTATTAAGTGTTTGGGTGGACAGTAAGATTTTTCTCACACAGGAAATTACAGAGCTGTAAGCAGACCTTGAAGCACATCTTGAGGTGAAACAAGGAAGACCAAAAGTAGAGCTTATCTGCAGAAGAACTTTAAAGAAGGCTTAATTATTAAAAAAGAAATTTGAGTATGTTAACTCAGTTCACAAATTTCACAGTTTCGTATTGGCAGAAGTGTGTTTAAAGGACAGATGCTCTGCTTCCCATGTTCAGTGATTTGTAACAGAGATGCATGGTCAATAACAAGACAGGAGCAGGAGACAGAGATGGGGCCTGTGGTGTGCCATGCTTGCCACTGTGGCCTGGTCTCTGAGAAACAAGAAAGGAGAAAGAGGCTGAAACAAGGTCTCCAGTGACCTTTTACATATCATCATCTCCCAAGTCCCTATAATAGCAAAGGATTTTTAGGATGTGCTTCCTAGCAGAAGTAGACTCAGCTGGGTTTTCTCCTTTATAGCCAACTTTGCTGTTAGTTTCTGACATCCTCCACTTTACTCTTTCATTTTTTTCTTAATGACATTCCATTTTCCTGGGACCTCTTTTTATTTTTCTTTTCATTTAATTTTTACTTCTCTGGAAATCCCATCCCAGAAAACTCAAGGATGAATACCCTTGGTGGTTTCTGATCCTGTTTAGTTGATAACCAACGTTAACCAGCATAAGAGGTAAGGAGTAGGACATATTCAATTGAATAATTTTCCTCTAATGCTCTACTTATATTTCTTCTCAGTGTTTTCCAAAAAAAATGGTGTGATTTGATAAAATAAATATTTTCCAAATCACTTTTAGTATTACAATCTCTACCATAAATTCTTATCTTTCTCCCAGAACCCCTCTTTAGTACATTAGGTTAATATTTAAATCAGTTATATTCTATTTAAACAAGGAAAAGAAGAAAGCAACATGCCATGAATAAAGATCATGCTACTTATGGTCAGGCATGTAAGCTAAATATATACTAATAGATAGACAAGTTAAGAATTATCAATTTTCCCATAGCGTCTAAATGTATAAGATTTTGTCATTCACTTGAAGCTCCAATCAGCAATCAAAGCTGTTAAACACTAAGCCTCAATTATTTCTTGGCTCATTAAAGCATAATAATAAACACATTCAGATATGAAAAAATGTTTTTCATAAATTGAAAATGGTGAACACACACAAAATGCCAATGTACACTTGCACTGTATATATCATCCTATTTCCCTTGATTGAGATTGAACAAATAATAAGGTAAGTTACATTGTTGAACACCTGTGGCCCTGTGGGTATTAGATTATGTACTAAAACTGCAATCTGATTTCATCTTTTGCCATGTGCATTGCCGAAAATCTAGAAGACTTGTGTCTCTTTAAAATTAAGATAAGCTTTTCTGAGTAGGATCTATCTAGAGGATTTTGTATTCCATTAATCCAAGAACAGCAAGGTGTCTAAAAGTTGGCAAATGGTGGTAATTTTTCATATTTGGGGATGATGGAAAGATAAATCTCAGTAAAAAAATTGCCTATGTGACTATTTGAATGCCATACTGCTTTAACATTTTTAACATTTTCAATTTGCCATTGATATCTCATAGTTTAAGTGATCATGTTATCACAGTAAAATTACATTGTCTCTTATTTAAAAACATCCATCCATTCAATTCCACTTATAGTGATGTGCAGAATGTGCTCAGGTACGCGTGTTCTCTAGGCAGCTCGTTGGCCTTTTAGTAGCTAAGAGACCCTAAATGTGGCTCAATCTCTTACATTTCCCATAAAGTGTATCAAGCCATATTTCACACTGTAATTGAGAAGTCTTCCTTAGTGCCACCCAGAACAAGTGTTAGGTTGATGAATTCAAATATCAGTTTATAAGACAATAAAAACAACAACTTTCTCTGATTCCTTTTTCTTCTCTTTGGACCCCTTTTCTTCTACTAGGTTGCCTGTATAGCCTTGATATGAAGCTTTGAACCTCATTTTATTATAATGTGTTAAGCCATGTTCAATTAATTGATGTCTCTAGAAAGCCGGCTTGGTTCTTAAGGGAAAAAGTGAACTGTGGAAAAGGTGAAGTGGGAGAAGAATCTGAGAGGAATAAAGGAGGAAAATTGTGGTTAGAATATAATGGATGAGAGACTAATAATAATGATGATGATGATGATAATATGATAGCATTTACAATGACATTTTTCTTTACAATGAATGTCAGTTATTTGTTGATGTTATGGATTCCAATGTGAAATTCTCCCAGAGTCAAAACAACTTTTACTTTCACTTTTTTCCGTACTTTCTCTTAAAGCATATTTCTCTTAAAGCATATGCTTTAACATTAGTAAGAAACATTTCTGCTTTTTCCCATCCTGCTAAGACCTGTTGTCCCATTGGTTTCTTCAGAGCCAAACCTGCTGTATTCTACTGTGGATTTCACGGGATAATGACTTTTATGAATTCTTGTTAATGTCACACTTAATATACCTCAGTAGTTTCATAGTGCAGATGGTGATTACACTGGTATTTTTATATTGCAAGCCTTAAGTACATCATTTTGCTCTTTTTAAAGTATCATTTTTAAATTAGAGGTCACCTTACCCATTATGGTCTAATGGATAAAGGATATACTTAGCGTAGTACATTGCCATTTTTTCATTGTTTAATTGACTCTGAAGGGAATATCACATTTTTTCCACATTCAATGACTAATTTTCATAGAGGAACTACATTTAGGAACACATTCTTTCATTTATTTACACCTTCAATTTAGTCATTCATTTATTCCTCAAATTATGAAGCTATGTGGGATTTGTTGCCTGTGCTATCTTAGGTGTTATTTAAACAAATAAACATTTTTTGGGGCTTTTGGTAGTTTGTTTGCATCTACCTTTGAATTCACTATGCAATCTGAGTTTTAATCATGGGTTTATTTCCTTGGTGTGGATAGGACATAGGAAGAGAAATGCCTACATCTATTTGATGTCTCACCTCGAGACACATGGTAGGTCATACAGTTATAAAAAAAACAGAGAAGCAAAGTCACTATCCAGAGAGAAGTCAGCACCATTATAATTGTAAGCATGGTTATGGCCTTAATTAAAAGGTTTTAGCAGCAATATAAAAGGAAGCAAGTTGAAAGGGAACAGGTATGGTTATATACACTTAAATGAAAGTCCTGAGATATTACATGGAAATGGAGTGGCATATAATTAGTCACAAATAGTCAAGGAAAGTTAGGACAAATAATGAATTTATATCATAAGAAAAATAAAAGGAGGAGGATGATAAGAAGGAAGAGATGGGCCTTGGAAAAACTGCATTAAGGGTCTGAGGGACTGGCATAGTGGTATATAATTTTAAATCCCAAATTCAAGAGTTAAGCAAAGGTAGATCTTTGTAAGTTTTAGGCCATACTGCACCACACACAAGTTCTGCAAAGAGAAATAAAGGAAAACAACAAGAGGAAGAGGAGGAAGAATATAAATGAGAATAGTAATAGGAAGAAAAGACAAAGAAGAAAAGAAGGAGGAGGAAGAGGAGGAGGAGAAGGAGAAGA
Source organism: Sigmodon hispidus (assembly GCA_004025045.1). Taxonomy (NCBI): domain Eukaryota; kingdom Metazoa; phylum Chordata; class Mammalia; order Rodentia; family Cricetidae; genus Sigmodon; species Sigmodon hispidus. Next base: position 119,734 of record PVIH01003419.1, read on the forward strand.
AGAAGAAGAAGAAGAAGAAGAAGAAGAAGAAGAAGAAGAAGAAGAAGAAGAAGAAGAAGAAATTGTAGGTGGATCATAATGTGGGTAGCCGTAGGGGGAACCACAAAAAGCCTTAAACCAAAAATTTCACGAAGGTTCTAGAAGCTTGGGGTAGAAAGGGGAAGAACATACTGTAAAGAAAATCAAGATCCCCATTTCTTTATGATACATTCTTGTTAGAGGCTAAGGGGCACTATCAGAAGGTACAGAGGAAGATAATGCTTCTGAAGCAGGGGCAAGAGTTAGGGAGGTGAAACAGAGAAGCAAAGATAAATCACATCTGATAGCAATCACGACCACATGCAGGTACACAGTGCACCTTCCTCCTCTACCAGACCCCATAATCATCAGACTCATCTGTACATTCACAAGGCTTTTTTGCAATTGTATATTTATCACATTTGAACCTTGTATCTATCTGAAGAATATAAATCATAGTTTCTATAAATTAGCATTTGGTCAATACAAGGTGACATTTCCTTAAATAAATTTGCATAATTAAATTTTAAATACAAAAAATGGGTTGGGATTATGGCTATATTCTTTTCAAAGGAATCAGTTTATTCAACTGTCAAAATGTAGCTTAAGAATTCCAAATCCCCAACTACATCATAGGTTTATTGAAAGACCCAATGATGCCGTGAATGAAAACTCTGTCAAACTTAAATGACTTATACATAAATAGATTATGAAAAGGAAGAAATATCAGAAAGAATAAGAGATTGGACAGCATGAATAGAGAGCTTAGGGAGTGTGTAACTTTTCCCTTCCAGGGCAACAGCTCCATTCTAATATATTATATACCAACATTGAGAGATATTTAATGTTTTCCACTGAATTAACTGTTCTTTAAATCATATGCTTGGTTTTTTCACCTTTATGTTATTATTATTTCAAAATCTGTAGTTTTGAAACAATTTACATGGCTTCTTTTTCAAGTTAATCTGCACATTTATAATAATATGTAGTTGTCCCATGGCTATGCTTTTCAAATCTCTTTTTATATTTTAAATAGAATTACTTTTTATATAATTCCTACAATTTTTGCCTGAAACCCACAACAGGACGGGATTAGGCCTCGATGAAAGAAAATAGGCATTTTATTTAAAGAAAAGAAGACTTTGAATTGAGATAGATGTGCATCCGTGCGAGTGTATGTGTGTGTGTGTGTGTGTGTGTGTTATGTATGTTTGTACACATGCACGTGTTTAATAAAACACTACTGAATGACAATAATTATCATCTTCTGATTTTTAACATTTAAGACTTTCAGACAAGATCATACAATAAGTATTTCACTTCTAAGAATTCATTCAGTTCTCATTATCAGTGAAGAAAATGCCATTTTAATCCAAACGTGTGGCAGTAGTAAACAATGGGTAAAATAATATTTCCAATACATACTAATCCAATTGACCTCCTAAAGCACATTTCTTAACTAATAGGCTATTAATAGGTAAAATATTGACCAACCAAAATGCAATACTTTTTATTCCTTTACTGGCTATTTAAAATAAATGAGAAGTTTACTGTTTTAATAAACATTAGTACATTTTTTTATCAAATCTATTTTTATTATCACAGGCATAAAAAGATTTTGAGACATTTGATCTTTATTGCTATAAAATACATACCCTTAATATTTAAATTTCATAGTGAGAGAAAAAGCTAGAATGAGTGTAAAGAATGTATATGATCTATAGAACTCAGCTGTGATGAGAAAATCCCCCCAGAATTACTTTGATGCTAAAATTAAAATTTTATGTAACTGAGACACATTCAGGGTGATGGTATTCTATATCAATTTGAAGAATTCTTGAGAATCAAGCCTATAAAATAAAATTTGAATGCAAGACAAAGTATTGATTTGACCATTTAAATGACTATTTGGTCAGGATTCTGTAGATATTGAATCAGATGGATATATGTGTAACAGGCAGACATCCAACTGGGCTCATAAAGAGAGTACCTTTTCTTTAAGAGAATATATCAATATACTAGGATTCATCTACAGCTGTGTTATTGTAGGTAAAATATGTGAAACTCTATGAAGATAAACAGAAAAGTCGTGGTAGTTGACACCAGCTATTTGGCAGGAAATCTCTTTACTAAATTAAAACTCAAGTGGGCTAAGAAGATGACAATAAAGTTTGTGAGGATAATACTAGATGGGGAAGGCATCTTTCTCAATAACTGAATACACAAACAAATTCAAGAGTGTGAGTGAATAGAAAGTGCAAACTATCTACAAGAGAATTAATATCTCAGCCCCTATACACTATCATTTAAAATGTGTCATGTGGCTTATTCATGTGGCATATTCTTGTATGATTTTTTTCTTCTACCTCAAACACTGTACAAGTGTAGGATTTCCCAACACAGAGATGCATTTCAGTGGTTCCCAACCAAGACCACAAACAGGAGAAGAGAACTTATTAAGAGAAATCCTGGATTTCTCTGTAATGATTTAAATCCCAACTACAACCACACATTTAATTTTGAAAACAATAAATTACTTTCTCTTTGTGGTAAATATCAGCACTTGATGTGGTAACTTAATTCTTTCCTGCTGACTTAGAGATATCATAAACTATGTGATATATCTGAGTTTACAAAATTTAAATATCACTAGTTATCTTTAAAACTGAGCTTTCTGTATTCTATTCAATATGAAGTTGTTTTAATTAAATGCAACTCAATTTACATAAATGTGGCATAACATTAGTTATAGTTACTGTACATTTTAAAAATTAGACTTAAATCGTACATTAATATTTGCCCCAGTATCTAGTTTCTGGGGTTTAGTGTAGAGTACATGAGTGAAGGGAATTTTTATGAGATGTTTTATTTTCTGAATGTGTTTTACATAAAAGTAACATAAAAGCACTAGATACATAAATTTTTTACCACAAATATATTCTTAATGTTATGTACAAACTAAAAATATTAATTGGTAAATATTAAAAATTTAAAATATAAATGTATACATAAAGCTGCATAAATGCACTAAGAACTAGGTAAATACAAATGCATATGGAATGGCCTTGAAGTTAAATCAATTTCTAGAATTATTTTCAATTTAGTGTACATACAAAAATATCTATACAGATTATTAATATCTATATATGGGAATATGTTTATAGAATATCCAGTTTAGGAATACATTTTTATTAGTTTGTAGTAATATTTTTTCTTAATATGTGTAAATGCACTGTGACTTTTCATTGGTGAATTGATGTCTTTTAACATTTTAAATGTGCAATGCCTCTGACGTTAGTTTCATAAGAAATACTAAAATATTAAAAATATAATTTATGTCCTGTCTAGAATAAGAATGGAAAAGGCAAAGGCTGTATGAGAAAAGATGTAGAACTGTTGAGGCAGGAAGAGGAGGACATATGCATTTTCCACTTAGATAGGATTGTGATTTATTCATTCAACTCTGTGTGACCACAAGCTCCCCTCCCTGATTTCAGCAGTACTGTATTCTCTGTGACAGGAATTGTGATTTTTCAGTGAATGCACAAAGATCCACTTCTGAGCTTTGATGCCCATGACTATCGTGATTCCCTCAAATACACAGAAGGCCTACAGCCAGAGGAAATTTCCATTGTGCTCAACTGTCACCCAACTGTCACTTTGGGCAAACATTATTTTTCTATAGTGACTTTATCAGCATGAAATCTTTCAGACATTTAGGAAAATTAAACTCATTAAGACTTAAAACAGTTTCCAGTTGAGACTGTTGAATTCAATGAAACTCAAAACTGTTTGTAGTTACAAAAGGAATCTGTTCAAATAATGCCAGCCGAAAATTCACTAAAGAAGGAACCATGACTGCTGGAAAATGCCTAAGCTAGGGCTTATCTTATATAGACCTATCTCATTTAGAATATCAGGGAATATTTTTTAAGCTACAGAAAAAAATATCTTAAAATAGACACTAGAATGTAAGGGTGAAGGCTCCATGCAGGCTTTAGCTCAACCTCTACCTCGATATGTTCAGTGATCTATGTAAATCTCTTTGGCATTACGCACCCCCATCATTTTTCAGAGAGCCTGGATTGTTTAGGGATCTAAGTGTGATACACTGGGCTGGTCAGCAACTCAACCAAATGCAACTTATCCCCTTGAAGCCTTACCTGGCTACAAAATATGGGCTGTTCAGTCTCTGTATCCCCCATACTACAAGTCCTCACTAGCGCCATCCCCATAGATTCTAGAAAATTTCTGCTGCACTAGGTTCCCATACCAACCCCTAATGCTCTCTGATTCCAGCTATCTCTCCCTGTACTCTTATCCACCATCCCTCCCACCATCATCTAATTCTTTTCTCTCCTGATCCTTTCCATCTTTCCTGATCCTTTCCATTATCTCCTAGCTATAAAGTTTATTCTATTTTTCCCTTTCCAGGGGGTTCTATGTGTAACTCTGTAGCCCTCATCATTACCAAGCTTCTCTGGGTCTGTGGAATGCAGCCTAATTATCCTTTACCTAGCAACTAATATCCATTTATAAGTGTACACATACCATATTTGTTTTTCTGGGTCTGGGTTACTAAACTCAGGATGATTTTTTTTCTAGATGAATCCATTTGGCTGCAAATCTTTCCCCTCAGTGATCAGCGAATCTCACAGAAAATAGGTAGGAAAGTTGGAAGACACCAAGACAATGTGGCTCACTGAATCAACTAAGCAGGGATCATATTGGCTCACAGACAGTAAAGCAGCCAGCATGGGGCCTGCATGATTCTGCAACAGATCCTCTGCATACATGTTATGCCATGTAATTTTGTGTTTTTCTGGGAATCCTAAACAGTGTGAGCTTGTGTATCTCTCTGACTGTCTTTACTTGCTCTTGGGATTCTTTTCCTCGTAGTGGGTTGCCTTGTCCAGACTCACTATGTGGAATTTTGTCTTGTCTTAGTGTATCTTGGTTAGCAATATTCTCTTGAAGGCCTGCTCTTTTCTGAAGAAAAATTGAGAGGGAATGTGTCTGGAGGAGATGGGAGATAGGGAGGGGCAGGGAGAAGTAGAGGGGGGAGAAACTGTGAATAAGATGTATGCATCAGAGAAGAATCTATTTCAATAAAAAATAATCTTACAATAGGCTCAGAACATAAACTGAGAGAGGGTAAAATTGTAGCCCAGGGAAATGGAACATGCCATAAATCTCAATACAATTTTCCTTTAGTACAAATATGTTCTGTGATTAACAAACTTCTGCTGGTTCCGTATATCATAAGACTCCCTACTATCATTATGCCTATGTGTCTTTAGTTTGGTTTCAAAGGGTAATTTATCAAAACTATTTTAAAATATTTTATCATATCATGTCCTATTCCAAATGTATTCATAGACAAATTCAAATCACCTTTCTCATTTGTTGTCTGCTGGCTTTCAGATTATCTGTGGCTTTCACAGAATAGAGGTATCATTCCTAATGTTGTTTCTTAAAGCCTCTACCTAGAGCACTTTCCTTTACTCAAGAAATACTGACCAAAACAAATCTATAGTCATCATATGGTTCTCTCTGTTCCCTTTTCCCATTGGACACAGAAATAGCAGCATCTGAGCAGGAGCTGCTATCCTCTTTATATCCTAAAAGGAAGAGGATATGAAGCAGAGAAAGGCAGTCCACAGCACTGAGAATATTGTAAGAATTGAGCTCTGTTTCTGGATGCCAGAAAGAGTAGGACTTTGTTAGCTATTGAAGGGAAGGTAAGATGTCTGATGTTTTCTCAGTTTCTCATCATTTTACACAAGGAAGCAATATGCTCTTAGGTATAGGTCTTTCTGTGAATACTTATGCTCAGGTTTCATGCCTCTAGGTTTGATATTCTGTGACACATTATACACAGACTTTATAGGTCAACTGTATGCCTCTAGAATATTACCCATGATCAATAGCATTGATCAGACAGCTTTGTCAACAGCATATCTCTAAAAAATGAATCACAAACTTGAATATTATATCCTTTCTTTCTGACTAGATTATTTTTCATACCATAAGCCCAAAAGGTCATCATCTATGCCCTTAAACAAGCTGTTAATTATCTTGAAATAAGTTACCTTGTAAAGAACATTTATAAAATCATGAAATTAAATGGAATAAAGTGAAAATAAACTCCCACAAAGCAATACCAAGTAGCTCTTTGTAATGATACTATATTTTTTAATCCACATAGTGACAAGCTTTTACAGAAGTACATATTAATAAATTCTTCAAATAACCTTATGAAGAACAAACTTTAAAATACCATCTTCATATGACAAAAACTTAGATTTCTAGTACATTTTCAAGAAAATTTTGATGGAGTCGCAGAAAAGAATTAATATTAATATCAATCTTATAACATTTAGAAATGGATTTGGGATAAGTAGGTAAGATATTTTATAAATATGTTAGCTATCACAGATTGAAATTTCAGTTAAGCAAGATAGGTACATACTCAAAGTCTCTATAATTTAAAAATCAACAGACATATTGAAAGACTTCAGGTCTCTAATTTAATTAACTGTACTCATGTTAAAGCAGAATTGTGCAGTGCTATGGAAGAAAATTGTAATAGCTTTTTCTTGACCTGATTGATAAAAAAAGATGTTCTTTGAGGAATTACTAAAAACTGAAATGTATATTAAGCATTTCCATATGAACAGTCAGGATTTGTAGTAAAATATAGCTATCAATGATAGAAATAAATAAAATATTCCCCATGTGGATAAAACATATAAAGTATAGAAATATCTAAAAGGAATTGAAAAGATCAGTCAATGGTAGTCCACAAAAAAAAAGAGAGATGTAGATAAACCAAAGAAGGCTAAAGGCTAAGCATTTCCTCACAGGTCTGATCATTTTCAAAATGAGATCACATGATTAGCTTCACACTTGTCAATGTATTTATACTAATTTGAAAATCTGGTATGTATCTTGATCATCTTCTTTGGAGATATAATATATATATATATATATATATATATATATATATATATATATAATAAAAATAGCCTAAAATATTAGAGGACAGAGCCAAGCCTTGAAGGTTAGGGAGTGCTGATTCACTCTTTAATCCCAACCCTTGGCAGAGAAGGAAGGTAGAGACTCTCTGGTGTAGATATTTAATACATATTTAATAAAACCTAAATATTAGAGAGAGAGCACCCAATAAAATCCTAGACAGCTGAAAATATTGTTAAACCTTGAATGCAAAAATAATCAGCTGAGTCAGTCACACACACCTTTAATCAAGGACACACACAGAGAAAGCCAGGAGTGGTGACCTCCACCCTAGATTCCACAACTTCAGAAACACATCTTCTTCTGTTCCTATGAGTTCAAGGCTACATGCCTTTAATCCTAACAAGGATGGGTATATAAGAGCTTGTAGAAACCCCCGAGAAGGAAGAAGCAACTGGAAGAAGTGATTGGGAGAAGCAACTGACAGAAGCAACCAGGAGCCAGGCTGAGAAAGTTGCAAGACAGCTTGGTAAAAATTGACTATGGTGCTTCCTCCCTCTGATATTTCAGCCTTTCCCCAATATTTGGCTCTGAGTCTCATTTGAAATACTACACTCTGGATCTCTTTGCAAAACACAGCCAGGCTGGATTGGCACCCACCTTTAATCCTAGCACTAGGAATGCTGAACAAGAAAGTAAAGTAGATGGGCATGAAAAGAAATATAAGGAGGAAAAGGGAGAAGTTATACCCATTTTGCCTGTGCCCCCTTAGTCTGAGGACTTATGGAGATAGGATCTATCTCCCCAATTCAGCCTGTGAAGTTGGCTAGGTGAGAAATGACTATGGTTTGCTCCCTGTCTCTCTGATATTTCAGCTTTTTCCCGATATCTGGCTCCAAGTTTTATTACAATACTGAATAAAATCTGTGCAATAATCTTTGCCATGCTTCCCCCAATTCTTTCTAGATCAACTTTCTTTCCCTGCCTACCTAATTCTGTGCTGTCTCCCATTCCCTCCATCAAGGCCAATCTATGTTGACAAAACATTGTAAGAGTCAGAGCCTATCATTGGAGCATGTTTTCAGGGCTACACTCTTACAGTTAACTGATCCTTTCCTTCCTAGAAACTACAAGTTGCCAATAGCTGCATGGCTATATGTGGGATTTCACAGAAATTCCCCTTTTCCATGCTGGAATTTGTTCTTTCTTGAGCTTAATATATCCAGTTTCCCTCCTGTGTCTAAAAGACTATCACTTCTGGCTCCAGAAAATTGGCCTGACAATTAAGAATGCATTATGCATAGTGCCATTTGACCATCCCCTCAGAAAATACAATAAAGTCTCTCTGGGACTTCTGACCAAGTTGACAGACACTTCCTTCTGTGGCCTGTGTGATGTGACACACCCCCTCCTCTCCAGAACTATGAGTAAACCAATATTTGCAATGGTATCTCTTTTGTATTGGCTTTATCATAACTAAAACCAAATAATCCATCTTAAAACAAGACTTTTCACTAATGTTTCTACTACAGATGATTTTGCAAGAGAGCTCATCTAACATGTAGAGGGACTTCTGCACATGGAACACTGTTGTTGTAAGCCCCTTACCTCTGTCAGCTCAGTGAATCCATACAATACTATGTTATATAAATAAGCTAACCCTATATTACTCACTGAGTAAAAAAATTGAAGCATGGTACAGTTGGGTCTCTTTTAGATCACATGGCAGAGCTGGACCTCAAACTCATTTCTGTCTAACTTAAAAGCCCACTCTCTTATCTAGCTACTGGTACAGTCTTTTCATTATAGTAAATAGGGAGCAAAAAGAAAGGGCCTTCTTCAGGGTCTCCATGTAAAAAGGCAGAATGTAGCTCTCAGAGTGTTGCCTAATGACAGGCATAGTGGTGAGAAAATGAGAAAACCAAAGCCGTGAAAGCAGTTTCACACACTCAGACGAGAAAATTGTACAGAAGTCGAGATGGAGATGCATTTTTCCTTTAATAGATTCCAAGGCCAACATGGGTTCCCTCGGAGGCTACGTTTGCCTCTTGGCTAGTTCTAATTATCAGTGCTGATGCTTTCTATAGGCAATTATCCAAGCACAGAGTCCTGTCTCTGTCAATAATTGGAGTGCAGGGAGCCCTAGAAGGGTTAGGCAGGCAGAGTACTTGCTGTCCACCTCTGCTCCAGCTTGCAGGCAGCAGAGCCTGAGTGGAAGCAGTAAGGCCTCAGAAAAGCTGTCCAGGGATGTTGACTAAATTGCAAAGCTTATCTCTCAGCATTAAGAGAATTCCATTAGCACAACAGAGCAACTATAGCTGCTGCAACCACTCTGTCTTTGGCCAAACCTGCAGGCGCTTCCTCTGGTCCTAGCTGTCAGACATGACTGTGCTTTGAGATAGATCAATACATACTCGCCTCCATTCTACCCATTAAGGCTTTTCAGAGGAGGGAACCTTAATGTGCCAGAGGTGCCTGGTGAGGATAATTCAGTGAGGTACCATACACATGTGATACATTGGTGCTCATCCCCAAAAATATAAACCTATGAGAGATATACTATATAATATTCTGGTAAAATGCACATTTTCTCAAAAGGCAATTTTATATATTTTATTATATATATATATGTATTTCATGTATACATGAAATATATGTATTGGAGGCCTGGGCTGGCCTCCAACGAACTTCTTATCTTGTTACATTGCCCTTACAAGTATTGGTATTGTGAATATACACTCATCATGGCTCTTGACACAAGGTAAAGAGGTGATTCTCAACTTGTAGGCTACAAACAATTTGTGGATATTGAACAATCCTTTCTGAGGGTCATGTAACATAATCGCTGCATATCAGATGCTTATATTATGATACATAACAGTAGCCAAAATATAGGTACTGAAGTAGCAATGAAATGATTTTATGGTTTGAGGTCACCACATCAAGAAAAGTATTAAAAGACCATGGCATCAAGGTTGAGAACTGCTGTGTGAAAGTCCTCAGAAAATAGGAAATATAAACTGAGAATATGTCTTCATAAGATTCAGATGTAGGATGTTTTCATAACTGGGGATTGATGGGGTGGGTCATCCCATTGTGGATGGTGCTATCCCTGAACTGATGGTACTAGGTCCTATAAGAAAGCAGGCTGAGCAAGCCACATGGAACAAGCCAGTAAGCAGCACCCCTCCATGGCATTTGCATGAGCTCCCACCTTTATATTCCTGTCCTGTTTAAGTTCCTGCAACAACTTAAGCAATATTGGGGCAGTGGGACCATGGGACTGCCGGCAGCCTGCCCAGGGATGGGTTGGTGATTTGTGGAGAAGAAAAAATGACCTGATGTGGTGGGAGGGGAAAGGGACCTTCAATAAGGATATACAAGGTTAGAAAGTATGACTTCTTTGTTCATAATAATAATAATAATAATAATAATAATAAAATAAAAGTTAAAAAAATGGGCTACAATATGAAAAAAAATAAGAGAAACTCTTTACTTGCCAGTTTCCTTTTGGACATGGTATTTCATCACAGCACTAGTAACATTAACTAGGACAACCTCCATGACCAGTCTGTAATCACCTGTTGGAATTTATATTTGATCTTTTTTTCATTAACCTGTGAAACTCTAGATTCTGGTTTCTAAGTGCCCCTTCTGGAATGCAAACTTGATTCATTCATCAGCATTATCCCACAAACAGTTTGACTCTCCTCTCAAAGTTGGAAAATCAGCCATCTCCAACCAATACATTGCTTTTTCCAACTCAAGGTACTTGTTTCTCAGTGCCATCATTCTAGGTAGTAACATTTGCTGCACATATATCACAATAGAGAAGGGTCTCCCAGTTATCAATAATATCTTTCTTGTCTCTTTTTCTATTCAGTGCTGTTTCACTTTATTTCTGTCCTTCTTTCCTACTTTGCTGGAATAAGAAAATTTTTTTCCTTCTTTATTTTGTATTTATCAAAAAAAACAGTAAAAAGAATTTAAAATGCAGAAGAGTTAACAATAACTATAAAGAGGATAAGAATCATAAGCATGGCTTATCAAGGGTGGTAATGCACATAAGATTGCTACACATATATTTACTTTGTGTTCAGCTTTCCCTCTGAATTTTTTTTTTCCATCCCTGTATATCCTTATTCAAAGTCCCTTCCCCCTCTCACCACATCTGGTCATTTTTCTTCTCTGCAACTCCTTGATTGTCTTTCCATGCTCTTATTTACCTTCTGGTTTGCTTCCTACCCCAGCCATTTATTGTAGAGTCGAATAAAGATGCTAAGATTCTCAACAGAGCAAGGTAGACACTGTGTCTCGAAAAGTTTTGAAATAGAAAAATTAAATGAGTTTGCACCCAATTCTTTTGCGAACATTGTTCATGTGGAAGTTATGTCTATTTTGCTTAATAACATAACCCAAACATTCTCCCACAATGCCTTTTAATTTACATCTGTGCAAAGTAGAATACAATTCCTGAATAGTGGATGACAAATGACATTTTAATAAAGTAATATAGTAGGAGTGAATTGCAGTGCTGACAAGTAGAATGTGATGAAAATGACTCTCTCTTGTACAGTGTAATTGCATCTGTCTTTGTTTTGCAGACTTTTCCATCAGTAACATCTTGGGAACTTATACCCTAACCCAAAATGGTTCATTTATGTTTTCATACTCACATAACACACTATCGGCATGTATCTGTCACACACACACACACTGAGTGACAGGAGTGTTCAGCAAACAAACATCAGTATTGATTTTGTCCCCTACAAAATGCTCCAACTATAAACACATGGGCTCTTCTTACAGAAAGATCTTTACATACATACATCACATTTAGCTATTTAACTGCCATTTCATGTATTAATTCTAAGACAGGTCCCAAATCTCACAAGAAAATAGTGTTAGCACTTCATAGTAATACCATGTGTTTAATTCCAATAAGTTTTTTTAAGTACAGTAAGATCATTTTATTCTGAACATCTAGGTATAATCAGCCTTTCCTTAAACACACACATTCCTTCAAAGAGTAAAAGAATGACTAGCTGCCACTGATCAAATTTAAGAGAAAATGATGCTAGATGTTGTAGAAATTTAGGACAAGAACAGATCTTTGAAAAGGACAATATAAGGGCAGGGCAACATAGAGCCTTCAATGAATATGGCCCTGAATGCATAATGTGAAAATGTCAACCAAAATTCTGTGAATGAGCATATTATCAAAACAAAAATAGTACAGAAGTCTATTATTGATTCAGAAAAATAAGTACTGTGGTTTCTTGAACTTTTTGATTTGTGGATATTGACTGTTAATTAAATACTGAGCCTATCTCATTCATGCTAATCATAGACTCTACTGGAGACCTATGTTCCCAGCCCAGACTTTTGTTACTAGGTATAAAAATGTGGTAACAATATGTGTTAGGAAGGGTAATTTTAAGAATAAGAGTCATGTAGGAGGCTAAATTAGTCAACTCAACAAAGGAAAACAAAACTATAATAAACATGTCAAATAGAGAAAAGTATAAGGAAACATACTACACAAGTATTAAGAAATCAAAGATTAGGCTGAGTAATAAAAATAGTGATTTAAAAATGCAGAGACTCTCCATGGAGCTAGATTAAAAAAAAGACAGCATCACCAGAAATTAGGGACAAGGAGTTATGGACACTTCTATTAACAGTAGGACTGTTATTAAGAAACAGCAGGTTCATCCCATGACAATGTTTCTCCCCAGACACCCTAGACTACCAAATGAAAAGCAGAAAACCAGATATAGAATACTCATCTTCAGGTTTATGGTCAGGAAGGTCAAGAACCCTCTAAACAATAAGTATCATTACCATTGCTATCCAGAGCTTGAGACTAAGCCCATATTAATGATGGTACCATAAACTCTGGCCACAGGACTTATGGAAGTCAAGTTGGATTGACCTGGTAGCTTCCTCCTTGGTGGCTAATCTGAGTGTCAGAAGGTTCTGTGTTAACTACCAGGAGGGAAATATTACCAAAAGTCCTAAGAAACTGTAAATGTTAAGAACAGCAATGATAACCAGCCTGAAAATGGTACAATATGGATACCAATATTTTGATTGTAATCAACAACTGTCTGATCAGACTTAATATACACTCAACAGGAGAAGCCCCATGGCTGGTACTGTAAATCTACCCAAACACTGAAAAGGTTCCATACCCTAGAAAAGAAACTGTTACTAGCATTTTACTAAATTGATAAATTATACAAGTAATTTTTACATACTTATCTTTGTAAGTATTAACACAAGGAAGTTTCTTTCTGCACAAGTAGGAAGTGATTACAGAGAACCACTACTGGTCAAATGCAGATAATAAGTGTAAATGAAGCACCCATTCCACACTATGGTATCTATAACACAACCTGTACATAGATGAGTAAGGAAACATCAGAAAACAGGGTATGAGTAGACTGTAAGAACCAGGGGACTGAGAAGAATGTGGGGGAAATAATGTCCTCTGCGTATGACAGGTACTTTTTTTTCCATAAATTCTCCACATTTTGAGACCTTGGGACCTCCTGCCCTTGCTGGGGAGGAGATAAGGAGATGGGGAGAAGAGAGAGTGATTGGGAGGGGCGGGACAGAGAAAGGAGTTTAAACAAGGGGATACATGGCTAAAATAAAAAATGAGACTTTATTCATAATAAAGAAAACCTGCAAAAATAATTGTTGTCAACAATTCAGCTCTAATGGGAGGAGGCTGCACAAGGTCTAAAGAATTAAGATGTGCAGTATGGCTAAGACTGCAAAATATTATCTTTACCAATAAGCCTCCAATCCCAAGTAGTCAGTTCTAACATACATGTAATATAAGAAATATGTCACAATATATAATAAAAAATAAAGTAGAAGAGGCCATAAATTTTAGAATATGTTGGGGATATGGAAAGTGAATGAAGAAATTGGAATGTTGTAAATACAGTATGTTATTCTAAAGTAAAAACATAAAACCAAAGAAAGAGAATACTCTAAATGGGCTAAAGTTGCAGATGCAATGTTGATTCTACTTTCTAAGCTTCTGATTTAAGATGATACAGATGTCTCTGTGCTACATACATTACAGGTCAGAAGATATGTGGGTTCAAATTGATTTTAGATATTTCACTATTATGTGTTTTGAACAAACAGTGGAATCCTTTCATTCCTATACTTTAACATCAGCAAAAAATAAATCACCCAGTTTTGTTTTTCTTAACACTTGGTGACTCTTTATATGACCAAAAAAATAGTGTATATGAGGCACATTACATTATATATAGATAGATTAGGCACAAGATGGCAGGTCACTAATACTGTCAGCGCATATTTTTTGTTATCAGAACCCCTGTATCTTAATAATCTGTTAATAGAAGTCGCCTTCTTCTCATAGAAATTTGAGGGTTCATAAAGTCAATATGCTCTTTATTCCTTAAGCCTTCAACTATTTTGTGTTATACTTGATTCAACCTTTAGCTTACAAAGCCAGAACATTTTTCTACTTGACTGCAACGATTTCTCTGGTGCACAAGAGAAACACTCATTTAAACATTCAGTGAAATATGTAGTGATAACCAAGGCAACTAGATGGAGAGAGGTGTATCATTCCTTTTCTCAGACACACAAGAAAGAGACTGTAAACTTCTCCATATGACTGCATGGAATTAATTTTAATAATTATGCAAGGGGTCATTCTGTACATAAAAAATGCTTGTGAAATAAATGAGAATAACAGCTTTATTTCTATAGAACTGCCATCCAAAGAGTGAAACTCAGATATCAAACATGATACAGGAATAAGTTATATGGACTACTGAGAATAAAATAAATAATATGGTCACATGGAACTAATCCCTGTAAAACATTTGGAGGCAGAAAAAGTTCCAAACTGGGGGCAAAGCTGTCCTAATTCCAGTTCCTTAAAGGAAGCTCAATTGATTCCCAATTTTTACAAATCAATGTGAACCAATAGCTCCTTTTATCATTTTCTTTTTATTTCCCAATCTTTGTTTAAATCCTATATATCACTTAAGATACAACAGTTTCCGACTAAAACACTAAGAAAAGTTAATATGACTGATGTTGAGAGGTTCTTGATTGCAAGCATGTAGAAAGTACTTAGGATCTGAATGGAGAAAGTGGAGAAGCCAGAGAGCCGCCATGAAGTCAAATCTTTTATCACTTGATAGTAGGCCACTTCATGACATGTGTAGTAACAATAAAGAATACAGTAATATTAATTAATTCCTAAAACTAACGGGATTAAAATAGATGCAGAGAACTCTGGTCAGGCTCCTACAGTATAGGAGGTACATTAGGTACAAATTAATAGCATTAAAGGAAGTCAATGAGGTGGAATCAAGATCTAGCATGATTAGATTACATGAAAGCACACAAACAACACTATTGCTCAAGACAGTAAGAAATTAAGAAGGATAGTATCTGCCAATGTCACATCTCTTACCCAGGAAATTTGCAATTAATAACTATAAGAAATTCAATATTCCAATGACAACATATAGAATATTAGGCTTTTATGTTTTCTGCTCTCATCCACTGATCAAAGCCACAAAATGTAGCTCTATGTCAGGGACAAAACCCACATGGTGAAGATGTCATGACCAGGGTTCCTCAAAATAACATGACAATGTTTAAAAAAATATTTTATATCCAATTTTCTTTTAATTATTTGTGTATGTGGAAGGACTAATGTACATGTGAGTGCAGTTGGCCACAAAGTACAGAAGAGTTATCAATTTCCCATGTAGCTTGAGCTACAGGCAGTTGGGAGCCGCCAGAAAAGGGTTTTGGAAACTGAAGTTCAGTTTTGAGAGAACAGGGCATTCTCTTCACAGATGAGCCATATCTCTGGACCCAGCATATACTTTTAGCATATTTTTGAGTGATAATGTGACTAAATTGAAGCAGACAGAAAAGTGAGGGATCCATTCTTATTCAGACCTCATCTAACCCACAGGCAGATGCTGTGACTATAGCTTCCTGGGGCTTATTTGGAAGGCTCTAATATCCTCCATGATACATGACGTCAAACATTCATCCATCTACTTGTCCTCAGCAAATTCTCAGTATCTCAACAAAAATACAAACAAAATAACAACAAATACAATCAATAAGAAATAACATCTTTTATTTTCTCCATGTCCTTTTTCCTCAGTAATATCATCCTCACTCAAACCAGTTTCTCTGCACAGGAGGTTAAAAAATATATCTCTGTTGCAAATGAGAATGAATGGCACAGCTAAGAAAATTAAGCCCCACTATGCAAAGATAATATCCAAATAATTTTATATGTGGTAACTCAATTTGATTCTGTCAACGTACAAACTACTAGATAACCAATATTATTAGTCCTTCTATAAATCAAGTTTTAACTCTAATTAGTGAGTGAAAAATATAGGAAATATATGACATTAATTGCCTCTACTTTTGTAAAACAAAATTAAAATATAGATAATTCCAAGTGAAAAAGTATTATCTGGGGTTTTGGAATTGACACTTTTATCTCTTAGGTGTCATGGATGAGCCCAACAATCATTATAGGGTCATTAGGATGAAGATGGTAATGAGCTCACAGGCCCTTTTAGCTGCATTCTAACCAGAAGTAAAACAGCATCCCTCACAGGGTCTCAGGGGAAAGTATTGAAGTAGTGAGAAGTATTAATGATGAAGTCACTTGGGAAAATCCCCGCCCTCTGCATCAATAAATAGGGTTATCTCAGCTGGGACTTTGAAGAAGCTTTGAGATGTTATCCCTGCCACCAACCAGATAACAGCCCTTTTCTCATTCTTTCATAGAAGAACAGCTTCAGAAATCTGGGGGCTTACAGTGAGATTTCCATTATGAGATGAAGGCAAAAAAGAAAAGTAGAGAGAAACCATCATCTTACCATGAGTGGAGTAGTCAGTTTGGCTCAGAAGACAAACCCATCTTTAACTGTCCCTATCATTCCACTGATACATAGGAGATTCTAGATACCTGTCTGAGCATTCATGCAAATGGGTTTATCCACGCTAATGTGAAGTCTGAGAAGAAAGAAAAGATGGTCTACCAATTGGACAAGAATCTAATCTGACCTTATTTTCAGTAAGTGTAATAATCAATTTTCAAATTTAACTTGAGACTTAAAACCACTTGGGAAAATACTTAGGGGTAAGTCTGTGTGATACTTTCCAGAGAAAATGAACTGAAGATTGAGGATCCACCCTAAATGTGGTGTTTTGCCATGAGTTTGGAGTCAAGGCTTACTATGAATGGAATAAGGAGAAAGCAAACTGAATGGCAACGTTCATCGCACACTACTCAGTTTGCTAAACTGAACCTAAATAACCACGTTACACCCCTACCACAAGGCCTGCCCCACCACAATAGTTTGTGTCCTCTCAAAACAAGATACAAAATAAATATATTTTTAAATAAGCTGCTTTTTATTGAATGTGAGGACACAGAACAACAAAAGTAATGTCATAGGGTCAGGGGTGGTTTTTCCTAATCAAACAACTTACCATTAACTTTGGTCTCCTTCTTTCCCAACAGCAAAATGATCGAAGGAGAAACAGGCCTAGGGCAACCCTAAGTATCCTCCATAAGAGAATTCAAATTTCTTAATACAGATAGCTAAACATATGTGTAGTGATTTACAACAGAGCTATAGGAAAAGCAAAGGCACCTTCATCTGAACAGATGCCAAATTCTTATACATTTTCTGTTATGACTCTTCATCTTTAAGTTAAATTATTGATATTTCAGTTGACTCACTTGTTGCCAAGAACACACTGTAGTCCCCTTGGTTACTTAACTCTAAGTCACCCTGTCCTAATTTCTCCCACATTATTTCATGCCATTCATCTCTTCCTTAGATAATAAACATCGCCCAACAACTGACATACTTTAATGTGAATCACACAATGCCATTATGCATTGTTGTTTTCAATGAAAACTATATTTCAGTTATTATTACTACTTTATGTTGCTATGAAAAATTATACATAGTGACAGAAACCTATTCTAAAATATAGATACATGCAAAATAATTAAATTAATCTAATTAATAGACCATCTTATATATTTATTATATTTAGGATGAGAATATATAAAACCCATGTACTAATAAACTTACAGAATACATCAACAGTTATCAGGGACTCAGAATTCCTAGGATGATATAGTATAATAATAAATTACTGAACTCAGAGAAAATAACATTGGTAAAAGAAATGAGAGGGAGAAGAAAAAAGGAATGTTATCAAAATAGAGAAAAGTCTAACAGGTAGTGGGAAAACCAAGCCCAAGGGCTCCAAGATGGGATTTGGTATAGTTGTATTTCAAGAAAATGTGTAGCCATATCAAAATGGGGAAGATCCCAGAGGGTATGAGATTAGGAACCATTTAAGTTGTGGCCATGCAATCCCCTTCTCTGTCAGAATTAGATTCTCTCATTGATGTCAATTCATTAATAAATAAATTCCTCTTAAACTGGTGGTCTTAACAAGTACAGACCTTTTATACTCATAATTCTACATGACATCATTTTCTAATCTTCTTGGTCTACTCTTATATTCATTAAAGTCTCATTCTGGTTACATACAACAGCAGTGTATCTCTCAAATATCTGGAGACCAGAGGCCTATTATCAATAAGCCAACAGGATTAGTTTTCCTTGAGGACACATTTCCTTTTTCATAGATTATCATTCTCAAGATGTGTTTTCACCTATCTAAGAGCTCTCTGTAATCCCATTAATAATTCCAGATTGATTAGTGTATAAATTCAGTCTTAGAGATGCACTGAGGCTAAGGCACTCATTCAGAAAGTGTATCTTCTCCTCAGCCTTGAGTAGTCTCTATTTGACTCTTTGAAAGTGAGGCTATGGTCCACACTTGAAAACTGAAGCATCAGATTAAACAGCTTTTGAGTCACCCTCTGAGTGATTGGGATCAACCATTCCTTATCCTCAGAAGTCACTCAGGCTTTTAACGAAGTCTGACAATGATTGATTATTCTTTTCATTCACATCATCTTCAAATTCAATTGGCAGTATTCTTCTAGTGTGGCTCACTAAGTCTGTAGACTACATTATTCTCTATCAAATGGCCATTTTTCTACTCATTCAGTATTTTCAATGTGAGTATGCTGATACTTTTCTAAATTCTTAAACACCAGATCAACTTTTCTTAACAAGTGCATATTAAGTCCCTTCTTCATTCTTACAGTTTTGGAAAAATGCCCAGGAAGATGTAATTTCTAGTCTTAGCAATTTGCCTAGGAAAAGCACTAACTAAACATCTGGTGTCACTGTTAGTAAATTTGACCTTTTTTGAAGCACCAGAACTCAATCTCAATTCACCCAAGTAATTTGCTATTTTATAACAATGACCTTTGCCCTATTTCTGCCTTGAAATTTGATTTGAAAATGCAGAATCACCTTTTAAAACTTTATTCATTACCATTATGAATAAACAACCATTTTTATATTTGATATCATTCAAAAACATTAAAGTGAACAAAACAGAATTGCCTAAATTCTGTTTTATAAGAGACTAGTTATAAATAGCTTATCATTATTATTACTATTTATTGAAGTTTGCCATCTTTTGAATGGATTCTTGATTTAATGTGCTTTATTTGATTACAATAATTTCTAATAGCTACCACAAGCTAATTAATAAATAACACTTTGAAATTAAACTTTAATATGTCCTTTCCTTAAAATACCTTTGGACTCTGAAGAAAATGTATTTTATTCCTAACACCATCTATTTTTTGGCCCCTTTTTGATATATTTTTTTATTTAAACGTTTATTTTCATATACAAACCAGAGTTCCCATTCTTCTGTCCACTCCTCTCATTTACCTCCATTAATTTATACTCCAGTCCACTTCCAATTAACATTAGATGTCTTTCAATTCTGTTCCCACTAAAACAAATCGCAAATTAAATAGTAATGTTACTGTGTTGATAGTTCTTTCTACAAATGTGACAAAAATGTTTTTAACTAACATATATACTAAAGAGATCCCACAAACTATAAAGGAAATAAAGAAGTAGCCAGCCTATTTTTGGCTCAACTATTTCCTTTGGCTTCTATAAGAAGCCATCCAAGTCATGTTTAACTGTGAATAGACAAACTAGAAAATGTCTGAAGAGGACATTCATGTTCTATATAATTCCTACAGGCAGATACTGGAAAGAAACTCTCTGTGATGGCCTCATGAGTTCCCATGATCCCACAGGTTATGCTACCTGTTACACAGAGCTAAGGAAATAATTATAAAAGATCCGGGTCTATGATAAAATTATTGGGAGCTCTCTGCTAATTAAAATACTATCATTTCAATCAAAAAGAAAAAAGTCTCAACCAATACAAGTATTTTCAAAATCCCTACCAATAGTTCATGTATAAAATACTGTTGTTATTGTTAGTATTGGAAATATAGAACTTGGCTTCTGTCTTAGATTTTCTATTGCAGTGGCAAGACATTACCTCTAAAGCAACTTTGAAATGAAATTGTTTGTTACAACTTATAACTTCTATCACTTAGAAAAGTCAGGAAAGAAACTTGGAGGTAGGAAGTGAAACAGAGGGCATAATGTAGTGCTTAGTTTTTGTTCTTTATAGTTTATTCAATCTGCCTTCTTATACAATTCAGGATCACCTGCCAAGGGCTGGCACCACTTATGTTGGTCTCAGTCCTCAGACACAATTCATTAATCAAGCCAATGTCTACAGACTTAACTGTAGACCAATGTGATGAACTTATTTTCTTAACTTGGGCCCCCTCTTCCACAATGACTCTACCTTTAATTAAGTTGACCCAAAACTAAAACGGATATTTTTTAAAATATTTTCAGGTTATATAGAAAATCCAGATGCCAAATAATTAATTCACGTAACTCTTTAAAAATTCTTCTAGGATCACACTCCTTGTCAAAATTTAATAGAAATTTAATAGAAAAGCTTCTCTAGACAAATGAAACTACTATGAACCAGGTAGGTGGTAGGCTGTTAGATTAATGGTAGGTAAATTGATGACAAACAGACAAATGTTAAAAGATAAATATACAGATAACAGATCATACATACATACATACCATGCATACATACAAATAGATGTAAAAGTGACACATAAGAAGACAGAGGACAGATAAACATTTATAATGAAGAAATATCCCACATGGCTTTAAAGGTAATTCCTATGATGTTTCTATTTTTAAGCTACATTCTAGGTAAAACGGGTAGAATTCTTGCAACCATAACTCAAAACTCAGAAGTTTGTGGGCTCTGAAAAACACATTTCTATTTCTGACTTCAAAAAAAATACCTTAACCCCAAATTGAAATTATTGAGTCTAGCTAATAAAAATATATTGTGTGATAAATTTAGAGAAGGATTAAATGAAGAATATATAAGGTGATATTGTGGTATTTTTTTTTATTTTTATTTTTGAACAAAGTCTCATTTTTTATCCATGTATCCCCTTGTACAAACTCCCTTCCCTCTCCTGCCCCTATACTGTTCAGCATGTAATTCCCTAAGTTGTTAACTGAGTAGTTAATTGAGATTCCAGAAAATCCTGGTACTCATTCATACAGAAAAAAAGAGCCTAGATGCACCCTTATAAGGCTCTTCACTCAATTGATAGTCATAATGCTATGATTATCACCAGAAAAAAAAAAGATAGCCAGAAGAAGAAAGTTTTGATAAAACTGAAGTACAGTCTTCCATGATTCTGTGATATATCCCTTAGGATTTTTTTTTCATATAATATAAAGGTAACTTCTTATTTATTTTATTAAAAGTTTATTTACTTGTGAGGAGGTGATACATATCTTTATGAATTCAAGTGCCTTCAGGAGCTGAAAGAGGGCATAAGATTCTCTGAAGCTAGTGATGCAAGTTGCTGTGATCCATCTGTCATAGGTGTTGGGTGCTGAACTCAGGTCCTCTGCAAGAGCATTCAGTGTTGTTAATTGTTGGACCATCTCTCTAGCTTTTGCAGAAAGAGTTTCTAAAGAAGAAAATAAAATTACCTGTTTTTTCCTAATGTGAATAATGTTCTTACCTACCTTAAAGTTGGTCATCTGATGACCAAATCAACACTTGTGCCCATTGTGATTCTTGAAAATTGTCAATGATGAAGATGTGGTTACACTTCCATGGACATTTTTGCTACTCCTGAGATACCTGTTTACCTAAGATGTCCTTAGTTCCCATTCCTTTACATATATTGTTCCCTCTGAATGCAGCAATGTTTTATCTTGATCACCAGCTTTCAGAGATTCAGAAACCCTATGGAATTTATGAAGCATAAATACACCTATGACCTGTCTCCAGAGGACCTTTGGTAATAAGTTTTATGTCCTAACCTATGGATCATTAGGTAATATTTATAGCATGGTGGTTTCTTCAAAGATGAGAAATAGGAGGTTGGAATTTTTGAAGAGGTAGGTCACTAAAACATGCCTTTAGGAGGATATATAGCCTTGGCATCATCTTGAATGTTTCTCTTTTTGTTTTCTGCCAAATGAGACAAAGAAGTCCATGTGCCATTTGTTTATGCTACTATAATTTCCTGTCTAAACATATAGGTCCAAGTAACCCTAGACTGAATCACTGGCAACTCTATAAACCTAAACATTTCTCAAGCCTTTGGGGGGCTTTCTGTTAAGTATTTGGATACAGCAATGAGAAAGGTAACTTAAAAATCTTTCCAATTCTTTGTAGTCTTCTGTCATGCTCAATCTTTTGAAACATTACCAACATATAATTTTTGTCTATATCTTGAATTGTAACTTTTACTATATTAAAACTTTTGTAGATGAGCACACAGATACACATCTTTTTGAGTCATTGTTAAAATTTTAGTCACATTATTGTATCTTAACACCTCTCTGGGTGAATGCAATATAGATAAGGCAAATGTGGGGGAACTATCTTATAAGAAGTAAGTTAGTAGCCACAAAAATAAAAAGACAGAGAACATGATGCTATTCTGAAAGATCCAAGAAAGGAGAGTATGCTCAGTGAGTGAAATTAATTATCAAGAGAAATAACGAAGGACCTGTTCACTGGCCATGTGTTACTGCAAAGTTTGGGAGTATACAAATTCTTTTTTTAAAATTTATTTATTATGAATAAAATCTCACTTTTTATCCATGCATCCCCTTGTTCAAACTCCCTTTCCCATCCTGCCCATCCCAGTCACTGTCTAATCAAAGTAATGTGTAGATGATGATTTTAAGTGAGCAAAGATGAAAGTAATGAAAAATTAGTGGCCATAAATAGAAAAAATTAGACTTTTCACTGTCCAAGCAAGAAGAAAATTGTCACTGTGCTAAATATCTCAAAATTTGAAGTGAGATTCAAGTTTATTCAGTCTACTATGAAGCATGAGGTCTCTGATTTTTGTCTTGTACTAAAAATTTATATTCCTTCCTCATTAAAATGTCAAAGATTGTTGTGATAGTACATAAGTATAAGAGCTATTTGCTCATTAATGCAATTATTAACATTAATAAATATTTATTAAGAACGTTGCACTTCCCAGGCATTATATAAAAAACATACATTTTGACCAATTTAGTTCCCATGCTAAACTTATAAGATAGATACAATTTAATAAGCATTTTGTATAAATATTAATTTGCATAAAATTTAAACAATTAGTTTATTTCCTCATGATTAATCAATGAAAGAGGCATATATTAATGAAGAGCTTTCATTAGTCATTTTTATATGCATGAACCTGTGATAGGTCTTGAATAAAGATTAGCCACTGGTAGTCAGGAGTAGCCAAAGCATTGTTACTCTTTGTCCTAAGCTAGGTCATTGTTTTTTCTTTCTCATTCATATTAGTTATTACTTTAGCCTGTTTAATCTGAAGTAGCATATAGCCTCAAAATTGTCAATCATCTGTCACTTTTATGTATTAAGTTTTATGATTCTTAGCTTACACTCATCTACACTCCCAGAAGAACAATTTAACAAATGTTTCATAAACCTTGCATTTTTCAAATGATCTGCAATGGCATGTTACTCTGTCTTTCATCTGGCTTGTAGGAATTTGTGTGTTAAATGTATCAGCTATTAAAGCTTATCTGCTGTAGTTCAATAGCCACTCATTTTCTTTTGTTAAAAAATATGTATCTTACTGGAATTCATTTATGCTTGCTTGTTTATGTAAGTTACACAGTTATCTTCATGCTTCAATGGCAAAGTTGAGTATTAATACATTAGGCTTTGAATCCTTCAAACTTAATACATATGGAGAAAAATAATCTGCTCTATTTACAAAAATTTTACTTACTTTAAAATGAGTCTATAAGTTCTGACACAATGTAAGAACTCTCTCTCTGTCTCTGTCTGTCTCTTTCTCAGACACACACACACACACACACACACACACACACACAAATTTGCTCACAGTTGTATCTCTATCAATAAAAGCTACCTTTGCTCTGTATATCACAATGATTCTTAAGTTTAAGAAGACTAGCTCCAGAATAATTTACTTTCAGCAGAGTCCTGTCATAAGAAAGTAGATAAGTTAGATTTTTCTTACACAGAATGGGCTGTCAGGAATCCCTGAGAGAATCTTGTTTTGCTCTTCATGTTATATTTCCCAGGACATTTTGGTTACTTGCAGAGGCAGCAGCTTCAGGACATTTTCTCTGTCATATTTTGTTTTTCAGTTTAGGTTTATACAGCACAAAACATCGATTGAATTCATGCATTATATAACATATTACATGATGTTTAGTTTGAAGGCAGTGGAATTAGGTTAAAGTGTTGCAAGTGAGTAAGCTTCTGACAGAGAGAATTGAGAAACACTTTGTAGATAAAGGAATACACAAGACCATAGAGTCAGCAAACAGATGTATGCTGAAAGATTTATTACTGTAAAATGGGTGTATACACAGAAGATAGGTAACAGGGATAGAAAGCCAATTTGGGGCTAATAAAAAAGCTAAGAAACCCATGCTCATTTTATGAATCTATTTTATAACCACGGTATGGTTAGAATATAACCAGCTTATGGTTTCATAGGTAATAACTATCCATCATGCCCCAACCATAGCCAGCAAATATCCCGTTTGCTTAATAATACAAGTGTTTTCCATTTGTTTTCTTATATTCATCATTCTGGCTTGCTCTATCTCTGATTTTTCACAGCTGACCTGTATAGATGCCCTTTACCTTGATATCGACCAATGTATAATATTATCTAAAGAGCAAGCTTTATCACCTTATCTTGCACCTTTTTAATTTTTCTGGGCTGTGGTACAAGACTGGCTGTACTTTTCACATAAAAAACTGATAATTAAATTAACTTGTCATCATGGTTTTCTTAAGACTCAGATTTCTCAAGATGTAAAACTTTCAGTAATGAAACTGATAAATCTCTTGGCAAAATGCAGAATGTCTAGAGTATATTTCTCACTCTACAGATGACACAAGCATCTAAAAAGTTATTACTAGAAGCTTAATGTTCCATCTTTTTCCTATAGCCACTCATTTGCTGGTGACTAGAAATTTTACAACTGATTATTGGTTTTACCACTGGTCGCACACATCTGTATTTAACTGTTTCTAAATACCCCTTGAATGTGATTTATGTTGCCTAAAAATATTGAATTAAAAGAAAATATGTTTCTATTATCAAGCTGTGTGTGGCTTCTCTAAGTCTCTCAGATCAGAGGAATGAGAGATCCTCCATGTAACTTGTGAGAAGACAGTGTAGTGATTTAATTTGGTATATATTTCTCAAGAAAATATTGGGCCTCCTGTTTGGAATCCATAATAGTTTAGTCTATAATTATATGTTCCTTGTGTATACAAAGGGAATGACCACTCCCACCCAACATGTTCAGCTAAAAAGAAACTTATGGTGTATATATATATATATATATATATATATATATATATATATATATAGCCATACCTTAACAAACAACATTGCTGTTTTATATCTCATTTAAGCAAATAGTTGTTTTAGGAAAACAGTTGATATTTTGGGTGCATTCATGTTAGATGAAACTTTAAATGTATTCCATACAAGTAATGTAATAATGTAGACTGCATGTGCATTATTTTAATAATGTAGACCAAGGTGCATTATTTTAATGGTAGTTTATTTGATATATGTTCAATGGTCACCATGTCACACATGGAATGTAGACATAGCTTTCTGTTCACACCTTTCTGTTCATTTTTCTTGGCCTTCTTCTCTGCATTGTAGGTGTGTTCCTGCCTTCAGGGAATTTATTTGATGTGTCCCTCTGGTGAATATATTCTCCACAAAATTCAGTAATGCTTACTTCCCTTAGTCCATATTATTGTTCTAAAGAAACACCTACAGAATATAATGATCTATCATAAATGATAGAAGCCATGTGCCATATTTTTTCATTCTGACATATAATGATGAATCATTACATAAAATCATAATATTGATTCACTTAGACTTTTATTTCCTATTTATCTCTCCACAATATAAGCACATGAAAGCAAAGACCTCTTTGTATGTCACTACTCAGCTACCACATAAATTCTGTAAACAGACTTATTTTTTTGTTAAATAAAGAGCAAGAAGTTACAAATAAAGAATCCAAAGTCAAACAAGAAAGAATTTGAGACACTAAGATTCTCACAGCCTGACAGAGGAGATGAATTAGAAATACTTATAGTACTGAAAAAAAACCTAATGGTCTGAACTATTTTGCAAGCACAGCTAAGACATTTTAACATTAAGGAAGCAAGAGGCTCTTTAAATATTTCTTTTCTTATCAAGTGGATAAGGAAGTTGTGGCTATGGAAGATTCAATTAAGACTAGCAAATCTATCGTTCATTGATTACCTCCTAAATGAGAGAGGCCTAGTTACAGCCAAAAGAACATGAGTGTAATGGGATTATGAAAGAGACTTATGGTTAACTGATGTTCGACACAGGGAAGCAAATGAATATTTGAAGAATGTCGTGTGTGTGTGTATGTGTGTGTGTGTGTGTGTGTGTGTGTGTGTGTGTGTGTATTTCCACAGGGTGCAAAGCTCTTGTTTGCTCCCTGTATTTGTCAGAGCTACACATTCAAAAGCTTATCCTGAATTTTTTTAAAAAATATAGCTGAAAAATTATACTTCTCAAAGATTCAGGTATCACTTGAGATTTGATGTTAAGTGTGCATTGTGGTGTATCCCTCTTGTTTTCCTATCTCTTGATCATTCAGATAAATAATAACAGTTGACATAAAATGAAGACTGAATAAAGTTACCAAATTTCTGGAAAATGTCTGGCTCCTCCAGTCTGTGTGTTATTGTGAGAAATTCATGCCATCTTTTTTTTTTATCCTGCCATTTATTTTAATTTTTTCTTTTTATTATGAATAAAGAAGTCACATTTTCTATCCTTGTATATCCTTATTCAAGGTCCCTTCCCCTTCCACCACATCAGGTCATTCTCTCTTCTTCACATCTCCCCATCTCTTCCCCCACCCCCCATCATGGGCAGGCAGTCAGTCCCAAGGTCCCATTCCCCCTAGAGGAACACCTGACATGCCATCTTTCTAAATCTCTCTTTGTTCAATTTAATAGGAAAATTTGTGAATTTACCTTATGATGTAACAATATTAAATGCTTTACTAAATATTTGAAATCTCAATTGTATTTACAATTGTATGTGCTTTAGGAGGACCTAACAAAAAAAGCGTGAAATCCGATAATGCATATTAAGTCCTCATTTAGAATAGGTTTTTCTGCATTTGGGTTTTGCAGGATTGTTAAAGTATTACTAACCTAAATAATTCCATCTGAATAATAATATATCTTCTTTAGTGGACAGTATTGACTACATTCCAGTCACTTAACTTAGTTTCCAAACGATGAAAGGCTATTGCATAAACCAACCTGTAAAATTGTTCAGTTTTATTTTCCTAGCTCATCAGTCTAAAGC
Organism: Sigmodon hispidus; assembly: GCA_004025045.1. Classification (NCBI taxonomy): domain Eukaryota; kingdom Metazoa; phylum Chordata; class Mammalia; order Rodentia; family Cricetidae; genus Sigmodon; species Sigmodon hispidus. The sequence continues at coordinate 147,707 of PVIH01003419.1, forward strand.
TGTGTTGACCAAACTTCATAAAAGATGAATAATTTTGTAAAAAGGTATTTAATTTTAACAACTCAGTTATATGAATCATTGTGCTAATTAACACAACAATGGAAACATTTAGGGGTCCCTATTTTCTGATCTTTTATTCCTTCTGTGTATTAGTAGGAAACAGTAATTTATTGGGTAATTCGTAGCCTTTTTGTGCCAGTTCTATTTGATGTTACTTTAGGAGCTAACTGTCTTAATCTTACAGAAAACTAGTTCGTTCAAATAAGAGTTAGTCCAAGTTTATAGCTGCGTAAAACTAGCTAGTTATGAGTTCAGTGAGTGGGTTACTAAATTCTGATATCCTCTAGGTTTCCTGTTTCTAAATAATAGATTTAAATTAATGTGCTCCTGAGCAGCCAATAACCTTCAACTAGAATCTCTTTTCTCCCTGTCTTCTATTATGCATTTTTGCTTATATGGGCTTCATTGGTGTCTTCTTTACTATGAACCAATACTACAAATTTTAGTTAAATTCTTGCCCGATTTACCATTTACCACTCACCATAGGTTTCTTTTCTAGTAAATTCTTGTAATGTATAAATTTCACTTACCTTTACTATAATACTTACACACAATAGCTACTTACTTCAGTTATGTGATGTATGCACTCAGGATAAAGTCAGCATGGTTGGTTCTGTCTTTGGAAATACAACTAAAGCTGTTTAGTGATTGACATTTATTACTAAAAACATAAAACTTAGTTGATTTGTCTACTAATGTTCATATTCCATTTCAAGATGGAAATGGACTCTGATTGGAAAACCAGCAGAAGAGAATGCAGAAGATTTTATTAAGAGGACTTGTGTGTTTAGAACACTTCTCCATCAGCAAGGCCATTCTTGGAGTAAGTTGCAACACTAACGGTAAAATACGATGCTCAGAGGAGCAATAACAACAAAGCAATGATATTTATACTCTGACAAAAAGAAGCCTCTTTAGACAGTACCAACAATGTGAAGATTACAGTACCTGAGGACCTAAAGCTTTTGTGGTTTAGGCCCTGATTATCTAAGTTGTTGCTCAATGGTGATCACTCTTTTATATTTTTTTCTTGACATATTCATTTATAAAATTAAACACATTCATGTTTTTATATATCTATGATTTTTTCTGTAACATGCAATCCATTATCCAATATCTTGTATAAAGAACATGTATTCACCATGTTTTTTAAATTTTCATTATGTTTAGAATAATAACAGCTAATAATAACAGCTAAGACTATTTCCAGTAATATTTACATACATTTGGCACCATGTGTAGGTTGGATTCCCATATATATATTAACCTTTACCTGTGAACTGTGCAAAGAAATTAGGGCTTAGATATGATCCCCTCAGCTGGTTCATAAGTAGATGTAATTGTCAGGATATGTGTGCGATGATGTTAAAACAGATACATTGGGCTTTTGGTATGCTAGGGCTTACTCCACGATGTCATATAGAGACTTTAACTCCATGGTAACCTCCCTCCACACATACATATAAACACATCAACATCTGAGACTCTTATTTTAAGCAATAGCTATTTTTTCCTCCCATTTATTCATCTCTATGGAGTTATAAAATGCTGCAAAGCATGTGGAGTTACATTTACCTAATATCATTGACAAACTTTCCTGCCAGTAAAAGAAATGTCCAATGAAAGCAAATCAATGGGCCATGGAAGCAGCTTTTCCCAGCAGTGACCTAATCTGCCTGTTTCAAAGGGTGAGCAAACTGTAATTCAGTAGCAAACTAGGATTCCTGGAAATGATCAATTTGTAAGCAGTGTTGTCTTTGGGTGCTTATTGCAGAAGCCATACTGGCATGGGTTATGAGGTGAAGAAACCTTGAAGACCACCAGAGCCCTGAGCTCAATGCTCACCTACAAGATTAATCACCTCAATCATATCTCTAAGCCTTATTTTTCTCCTTTGTGAAATGGTAAGAGTGAATGTTTCCCAGCATTCCTGAAGCATTTTTTGAATATTTGTGTATAATTTATTACATATAATGTCTTTTGTACATGTGATATTGCTAGATAGATGTAAGGTTTCATGCATTCTGTTTTGATACCTGATGAATTCCATTAGGAATTTAAATTTTTGTTCCCATCCTTTCTTTTTATTTCTTTTTCCTTGGCTGAGAAAACCAGAAAAGAAGAAATGTGTAAATATTTATTTAATGTACAAAATAAATACAAAGCATTTTTTATATTCTGTTTACTTTCATATTGCTCAACTCAGAACAAGAGTGAACTTATATCTGAATTCAGTAAGTTTGCTATATGAATGCAATCTTGCTCTTTTTGGAGTGGGTAGTAGCAGACTTTGAGACAAGGTTTATCATATAAATAATTCACTTGGGAAGTGATTTTAGAAAAAGCTGTTGAAGAATGGGAGAAGTAAGCCCAGGAAGGAACCAATAAAGCAAACTAGCATTGAGGAGGAAGCAAAATCCACCATTGGCAGGCAAAGCTAATTTTATTTTGAAGAAACATGGGCTAGTGAGACCTTACACATCAGAATTCCCTGCCCAACAGAGCCACAGAGACACAAAAGCAATGACACCTATCAGTCAATGAGACAGATTGTCCCCGAAGACTTCCTTCTAATCCTTTTTAGAAACAGAAGAATGTTCTGGAGTTAGGAAATGACCATAGATGAGGATAACAAGTACAGGTATTTCCAAATTTGGGCCTATTTCATGAAGATACCAAGGGATAGAAATAAATAAACCATGACATCTAATTCAACTATTCCTGAGTAATTTTACATAAGCTGTTAATTTCTATGACTCATATGACATATAATTTGATGTTATGATTATAGAAGAGAGTAATGGTTGGAGTCCATCATTTATTCTTCTAAACATTAAAAAGCCTATAATTCCCATATATAATAAAAACTTCAGTCTGTCATGAGTGAAAGTCATAGAGGCTTAAAGATAAACTAGAAAAAAGTATGCAAGCTTTAGATATGAGTTCAACTGATTTCTTTTGTGTAAACTTACATGTGATTACAGACGTTTCATCCACCCTCAGTTGCAGAAGTTACTCTTGAATTAGAATAGGGATAAAAGCTCCATCTCCAGGCATGTGCCTCCGCCGAGGAGCCCTGCCTTCTATCCTGACCCTGTATTTGGACTTGATATAAGTGAGCCCTAGGACTTGATGCTGTGTTGACCAGAGTTCTAGAGGGTTGTGACAGTGCTATCCTTGTTCAGTGTGGCTGCTTCAGTCACTATGAACTTTCTCCACCTGCCCATTCTGACACTGTTTCAGTAATCAAGTTCAATGTAGAATGAGGTTTCTAGGAATTCTAAGTATAAAGAATGTACTAAGGCCTCACTACAACTACTTGTACCAAATTCACATGATCTGAAGTTTCAGAAGGCCTGTCTACAACATGAGTAATCCAAGGTTGATAATGTACCAGAAGTAAGCAAATAAAATGCCTTTTATTTTAGTTGGGACAGACCCTGAGAGAAATGTAGGTGGAGTATATATTTATTCCCTTATTGAACCAAAGAAACAAGTTACTACCCTGCATCTGGATATAGGCCAGAAGTTAGCAAAATTTCAGGACAGACTATCATGGGACAGAGACCTGGTCTAACATCCTGAATCATAGCTCAATAATAACATTGATTTAGAATTTTAAGCAGACTTTCATGAAGATTAGCTCATGATAGTCTTCAGATGAATGAAGGTATAAATGGCTTTGCAGGCCTTACAAAGAATCCCCTGCCTCTTTCATTTAATAACATGAAACAGTCACATGAAAGTGTTTCTACTGAAGTGTTTACCCTCACTAAGTATTTGTTAAATTAACTACATTTTTCCTTTTCAAAATAGATGCCATTTTCCGATTGCTTAGCGTGTAAACACACACATAAAACAAATCAGTGATCACAGAATACTCCTGTGTATGGTAGAGGTTCTACCTATATAACTTAAAGTTAATATTCTTAGCATGACTACATCTGTAATAATATCACTTATTTTGGATCTTACAACAATATTGCAGGCTCTTATTTGTCTCTTAATAGCTGAGTCTCAATATCTATCACAATGAGATGTGTGTGTGTGTGTGTGTGTGTGTGTGTGTGTGTGTGTGAATCTATTTTAAAGCTAAATTTAAAATAAGAAAAAAGAAAAGAAAATCAAAATTTTGGGGACTAGGTCAAAGCCACAAAAAGAGAGAGAGAAATGATAGAAGCTTTTCTAGAACCAAATTTGGCTCCCTAAAATGCAGAAAGAACTGATCCAGAGGAAATTTGAGAATAATTAACTCTTAAACATTGTCAGAATGTAATAATATTTCAACTATCAAGATTCAATCTCTGTCTGGCTTAGCCATTTAAGAATAGTTTTTAAATTACCAACTGAAAAGTAGCTGGAAAAAAAATCTTTTAAAAATTACCTAAACACTCACCATGAATCAAAATTCTGTCAATTTTCTGTGACATAGCTGCCTGTTAAGATGATCTCTGGCCTTACTAAGCCTAATGGATGATGATTTCAAATGTCAGATTTTCCTTGTTTTTATTTGACCCTTGAGTTTCAGAGTAAATTATATATATCACTGAAAGGTCAGCTAATTTTTCATGTGAAATGTGCACAGAAGAGGTGGGAAATTTAATGGCTAATGTGAGTTGGTTTTTCTGAATCCTAGCTAGCTGACACACATCTCTGCCTTTTTAGATGGAATATACAGCTAAAACCATGCAAAGGAAATGTTGGAATAAAAGAAATTCCTTGAGGCAAGCCCTGCTGCTGGCCCCTTTAAGTGTCAAGCTGTGTAATTCTGTACCAAGAATTTCAGTAGCAGATAATCTTAGGGCTTAAATCCTATGGGTTCAAATCCAAGACTGGACAAACACTGTAACAGCATTATCAAGTACACAGTTATGTCTCAAACAGGATCTATCTGTTGCTCCATCTCATGCTATGAAGTACACAACATTTCAGAGACAAACCTGAGTGTGAGGATAAGGGGGGATACTGTATCCCTGGTATTGGTTGGACTTCATTGCAGAATAATTTTAAAACAATCTATCTCATTAGCATAGGAATTAAGAGTGTGTGTGTGTGTGTGTGTGTGTGTGTGTGTGTGTGTGTGTGTGTGTGTATGCAGGGAATTACCAGAATCATGAGTCAAAGAAGAAATTCCAAGAACAATTTAGAAGACATTGGTTATATGTCTATAATCTGTCCAAGAGGCTATGCTCACAAACACAGTATCAAATTGGTTCTTAGTGGTCAGACTTTAGATATATATATAAATATAAAGTAGGTGAGAGATACCAGAAAACAAATTTCTCCCTCTGTTGTCAAATCAGTTCTTCAAAAACTCAAGTCAGAAGTCCTTTCATTCAGAAAGCTTCACGGGCATTTCTCTTCTACACAATGTTCCTATAAAAATGCCCTTAGATATTTGTGTAGATATGTGCTTGAACCCACCCCCACTCCACTTGCTAAAAGGGCAGCTCCATGTGGACATAGACAATTTATTTTTAACACCTAGTTCTCAAAATTTAGAAAAATATATAAAGCAGGACCATAATATATTTTTAAACATTTAAACATGCATAGTTGTGTAGGGCACTAAAATCCAGGCAGATTTATTTTATTGTTTTATTTTTTTTCCTCTAGGCAAAATTGATGTTGACTTGTGTTATTGGTATTCTTATGAAAAGTGTCTATTACTTTTTTATTATAAATTTTTAGAAAGTAGATTTGTAAAATTCTTCAAGAACAGAGCAATTTCCTGACACTGTATCTTTTATGTCCTAGAAGTCAAAGGTCATATAAGATTAATATTGCTAGAAACTAATTCACAGAGAAAAAAGATAGTCATAGAATCCAATACTAAAAATGAGATGATGTTGTAAAGTAAAAGAAAACAAAGGAACTGGACCTTCAGGTTGATATAAAGGTTATGTTACAAAAATTAATACCTACCAGCATCCACTTTCATTTGCTTCCTCATCTATCCCAATGAACACCATGCTGGCCTAGGTCTGTGTCTTTGGCCAGAGTTACTCTCCTAACTGACATATACTTGCCAACAACCACAAGGGCATGCCACCTGACCCACTGAATGTTTGATGTGCAGCTTCAGCCAGTTTCTTGTTTTGTTTTTGATTTTTTTTATTCATTCTAATGTCACACATCATTCACAGCTATAAAGTTTAGAGGAGAAAATCATATTGTCACTGTGCAGCTGGATGTGTGTCCTGTGTTTTGGTGGGATAGCAGTGGACCGTTCTCTTTTGGAATGAAGGAAGTCATCCTGAACACACACTCATTTTTGGTAATTGGTTTTTCTTTTCTATCACAACATGCTGGAGGAAGTATTTCTTTCTTTTCTGTTGGTTGCATTACTTATTAATAGATTTTGAGTTCTGTATTTTTAGTTTTGTTTTCTGACTTTGGACAGGGAAATTTGCAGAGGGAAGCTCTGTTTTGAGATGGAGAATGCTCAGGAGTGTTTAGAAACAAGGCACCTGATTCAACACCTGGCAGAAAGTAAATATATATATATATATATAACTTTACAAAATGCCCTCAAAGATAGTGTCTATTGTGCCTTCTCAGAAACTATGCAAGTTCAGCCTATCAAGGTGTGTTTTGCTTTGCTTTTAAAATTCTGTGTGGTGTATGCATGTGGGGTACTTTTTAAAGGGAGCTTTAATGTGTGTTTGTCTAGGCAGGCATGGTTCCAGGTAAGGGAGCATGTACTTGTGGTTTTGTGTACATGTGGGTAGAGGCCCAAGATTGATATCTAGAATTATCCTTATTAGCACTTAAACTTTATTAATTGTTGCAGGTTCTCTCAGTCAAGATCACACCAATATGACTGGTCTCCCTGGACAGATTTCGGTACCTGAATATCCTCCTTCTACATTTTCTGGAGTTACAGAAGGACAACCACATCTACCCAATAAGCTTGGATTCTGACACTCCAAAGTTATATCTTCATGCACAAGAAGCAAGTGTTTCAAGCACTGATCTATCTCCATATCCAAGACCAAGTTCTATTTTGATGTTTTGCAGGTGAACATCTGACATTTGAAAATCATTGCTTCAATTCTATACACATAGAAAATTATGGGGTTTTAGACATCATGGACTGAAGTCCTATGCTTCATCAATTTTTTTTGAAAGAAATAACAGAAACATACAGAGTAAAATTGTTATTCTAAGTATAATAACATAGATGAATCAATAATCAACTGATGGTTCTTTACAAATTATGTGCTAAATTATTTTAGTAGCAATTTACTTACTTTTAACCTAAGTATTTAATTTACAAACTACAATTATATATTTAGGGTACAATGCAATTTTTATTTACATAAAATATAAATGAATTATTTCATCATGCTAATTAACAGAAATATAGTTGTAAGTCAGTGTATATATTGAAATTGTTTAAAGCATATTTTAAATGTTATCACTGAAATAGTAAAAAAACCTTGTGACTATGTGAGTTATCTTCACATTATCCTATATGTTATTGTTAGTGTTATTCATAGTGTAAAAATTTTACAAATATAAAGAGAGAAAGCTAATAATAAAAGTCATCAAGGTCTTGTCATTTTTTTAGTATTATTCAAGAGTGCTTAAATTACTTTAGGTGGGGAGCTGAGCTTATTTTAGCTATGAATGAATCCAAAAATCTGCATGCTTTTGTTACATTTTCCCTAAATTATAAACTGAGTGCTATCAACCAGTTTCATTAAGGATATAGCAGTAAGTAGAAGCTGATGGTCTCAGAATCAAGGTAGCATGGGAATTTACCAGGGCTTTGTTTAGGTGGTAAAATTCTATGGATAAGTCTAAAGCTAAGGGAGTAAAAATCCCAAAGACTATTAAATACAGAGCTTTTAGTCAGCCTTAATTTTAATTGAAACACCACCCATCAGGATGGAAATAAGGGGATGATTTAGTCAAAGCAAATTTTTATTATAAAATGTTGTTGGCTAGGTGACTTAAAAGCAGTTATTGCTCATATTTCTTCTGGCTCTAAATGATGTAAGCCTGATCTCAGGTGTCACTCCAATCAGATTCTGAAAGTGTCTTCTTCCTGCCTTGCAGATAGTGATGATACTGCTAAGAACACAAAAGGCTGCTTTTATCAAAAAGCTCTAAGATAAATCTCTCATTATTTTTTCTCAGAAAAAAAAACTAATATTATGAGATATACACCCTCATGGCTTATTGACTTTGCAAGGGCCCCTTCTCTAAATGGCATCACATTGGAATAAAGATACAACATTCACATTTTAAAAGATCATGTGTTCCATTTATTGAATAGTAAAGGGAATTTAACAGCCAATAAGAAATGAGAAAGAATCTTACTTGAGGCAAATTAAATATTAGGAAGTTATTGCTTAACCAAGTAACCAGTCTAGGTATTTAAAGTACTCCATTGTGTAGATGTACCACAGTTTGTTAATCCATTCCTCAGCTGAGAGGCATCTAGGTTGTTTCCAGATTCTTGACCAACTACACTGAACTTGATAGAAAAGAAAGTGGGAAATACCCTTCAATGCATTGGCACAGGTGACCACTTCCTAAATATAAAACCAGTAGCACAGACACTAAGAACAATAATCAGTAAGTGGGACCTATTGAAACTGAGAAGTTTCTGTAAGGCCAAGGATATACAGTCATTAAAACAAAATGACAGCCTACAGAATGGAAAAAAAGATTTTCACAAAACCTAAAAGTGACAGAGGACTGATCTCTAAAATATATAGAGAACTCAAGAAAATAGAGCCCCAAACCCTGAATAACCCAATCAAAAAATGAGGTTCAGAACTTAAAAAGGAATTCTGAGAAGAATAATTAAAAATGGGTGAAAGGTTCAACATCTTTAGCAATCAGAGAAATGCAAATGAAAACAACTTTGAGATACCACTTTACACCTGTCAGAATGGCTAAGATCAAAAACACAGATGTTAGCCTATGCTGGAGAGGATGTGGAGAAAGGAAACACTCCTCCATTGTTGGTGGGAGTGTAAACTTGTTCACCTACTCTGGAATTCAGTTTGGCGATCTCTTAGAAAACTGGGTATCATTCTTCCCAAGGATCCAGCAATATCACTATTGGACATATATCCTAAAGATACACATTCACATCCCAAAAGCATTAGCTCAACTCATAGCAGAATTATTTGTAATAGCAAGAACCTGTATATTATATATATATATATATACACTATATATACACACATATATATATTGTACAGATACAGACATGAAAAATGCAAGAATTAATAAACTCTATTGGATTAATTTATATTGTACATGAGCTGAGATAGCATAGTGACATTAACACATACAGCTACTACATGCTTCTAAGAAAAATAAGATAAAAATTAAAAAGCACTCAAGAGAAAATAAAAGAATCAGATTGGGAATGGCAGTCAGTCGTAGAACATTTGTCCAGTATGGTTGAGGTACTTGATTGATTCCTGAAATCAAAATTTAACACAGGAAATACGTTCCTTTGGAGATTTTAAGATATATACATGTCAGAACATGTTAGCATACAGAATTAATACATTTAGTTATAAGTCATAAAAACATCTTTTAACTTGTACTTAGAACTCGTTCTAATAAATTACTTGGAATTATATTGATTTTAGTATTTGATGATTATAATGAGAGAGAGAGAGCATAGAGTTGACCCAAGATCTCAAGATACCTGCAATATGTGCCTTTTGATATCCAAGTAGAGTCTACTCTCTATGATAAAACAAAACTGACACATGCTTTTAAGCAAAGATGATTTCTGAGACTCTTCAAATAAAGATCATCTTGCATGCAGGCAATTTTATCAGCAGAAAAGCACACCCTAGAAACAACTACTCCCCATAGTATCCAGGCCTCTGGCTTTCCTGGAGTCCTAACAGATGCTCCCCAGCCTTGTGGAGCCCCATAATGCTAGCAGCTGTGCCTTGACTCCTGATAATTAAGCCACCTGTCACCTGACCAACGGTGCATCCCAAGTTGGTATTGCTCTAAGAGATACAGCGGTCACACTAATCACTTACCATGAGTGGAAAGGATTTCAGACACAAACTGGTTTCCCCAGCACTGCCTGATCCTACAGGGAAGGAAACACATTCCACTCTGAAAGCTAGAAAACAGATTACTGGAGATTAGTGTCTGAACTAATTGTGACTGTGATTTAAAAAAAAAAAATCAATATAGGTCATTTAGGTAAGGCATTCATAGCAAAGCATTTATTAAAATTATTCATGGAACATTTTGAATTGCAGATTTCTAGATTCCATTGAATCAAAATTTCCCAGGATCAGACAGGATTTAGATTTATAAAGATACCTATTTATTTCAATGTCTTGCAAATGATTCTTCTAGCAGAATGCCAGTCTTGGAAATAAATAAAGATGCTAATGTTTATCCTTGCAAGAAGGTAATTGGGACTACATTTTGATCTTAAATGTTAAAAATAAAATACACTATTGATAGTTTGAGCATCGGTGCTCTTGTGATACAATTCTGCTTCAGACATGGCCATATGAGAGGGAAAGAGGTGTCATCCATTATGGTGGAAATGTATGTAATGGGGATGTCAGAATGTCTGATATCACAGCAGATATGAAGTTAACATAATGAGTATAGAAAAGAATCCAGAACATAAGGAGTTCCAGAGAGAGAGAACTTCAGTAAGCTACTTAATCCAACTGTGCTCACTTACTATGTTGTACTACCTCCCAAATTACTATTAGATCATAAATTCATAAATCAAATAATTCATTGATTAGGTGACATAGTGATCACTGGTGACTTAATTATTACAGCACTTGTAACCTGAGAGAAACAGAGAATGAGAGAGAGAGAGAGAGAGAGAGAGAGAGAGAGAGAGAGAGAGAATTACTAATCTTCTAGGTATTCCTAATCAAATCAAGATGGCAACCAGTATTAGTCATGACATTTATGTATCATTGCAGACCACAAAAACAATAAAATGCTAGTGAAATCCATTTGAAGTTATACAACTGATTTATAACTTCACCTCATCTACTTATTTAGCAGAATATAATACAGTAAAACTAAATTAACAGTTAATAGCATGCCAAAAAGAAATGATTTTATGTTGGTGTCAGTTTCAACTCTATCACTTTCTGTGAAACCTCCTGCTACTTAGCTAACCCCAGGGTCTTCAGCTGCAACCACAGGATCACATTAGTGCTCATTGAGCTTGTATATTTGTAAGATTTACTCACGATAAAGCATAAATAAAATTTGCTTTGATATTGGCATGTTCTTGGTATGTACATACTTGGTCAATATGATATTTATTTACTTTACCAAGCCCAAAAAAGGAGTGCCTACTAGCTGTGGATACTAAGGGCCAGACATCTTGTGTCTGAATTCCTACCAAGTCACCTACTAGGTGCTATTATCTGCTTGGCAGCTCTGGTCAGAGAGGACAGTGGACCAATTATGAGTGCTCAGGAAGCTGATAAAGATACAGAGCCAGGAGTAAGATTTTGTTTCTAAAATGTGGAAGATGGTGCTGTGTAGTTACAACACCATCACCAGGGAGCTTGTTAAAAAACTAGTGAATCTTAAACCCCACCCTTGACATACAGAATCCAAATCTGCATTTTGACAAGTTCCCTGAGTGACTCCTAATACATTCAATTTTGCAAGCTATTGCTTTAATGGGTCAGGTCCAGGTAAGACAGCTGCAGTGACAACCGTATAGCTCAGAAGAAAATCTACTAAACAGAAATAGAATTTTCAAAGATAGGTAAAGATAGTTACAGAGTAAGCCAATTGGCAGGTAGCTGACAGGTCATTTTACAGAACAGTTTGAGCAAATTGAATTCTCTCAAAGAGAAGGTTTCCTCTCTATGGTCACTACACTAGAAAGGATCTATAATCCTAACTAGAAAGGTTCAAATAGTGAGCATACACAAGGTGAAGTATAGTGTTAAGTATGCATCTAGGGCCAAGAACAGAATACCAGAAGATGGTGTGGTGCTGTGAATTATAAAAAGATTATAATATGCAATTGAAAAGTCTAAAGTAATGTTTTGATACCTCTAACTCTTTTTTCCTGTGAGCCATTGAAACTGAATTGCATGAATCTGAAAGCCAACAGGAAATCTCACTGCATCTCAAACTAGAAAATATATTCTCATGGTCAGATGAAACTTCTGAAAGAAATATACACATCCCCAACTCATAGTAATATGAGCAAAATGAAACCTGGATGTTACTACCTAGCCCCAAGAAACAACAACATCCAGCCATATTGAAATGTATTTTCAGAAGTAAAAGCAGTGGTTTCTAAAGCCAGTTGACAAATAAAATGAGTTGTTAACAAGGCAAAATCTATAAGACTGGGTGTGAGGAGTGTACTCTCCCCATGCAAAGAAAGTCTAGCAGTCTAGAGATGGGAAGTTGGGGTAGAACAGGTGCATTCGAACATTTTCACCATCATTATATCCTCAGCATTCTCTTCCCTCAGCATCTGCATGGCATTGGATATTTAAATTAAGAAGTTGGTAATAAGAATTAGACAAGGCAATATAAGTAAAGGAAATGCAGGTGCATGGTGAAGAGATTAGAATTGCCTTGAATTATGCAAAAGAAAAAAGATACCACTTCTTCCTAAAAATAATGATGAAAATAATATCCTTGTAATGCTTTTGAAAAATATTTTAGTGTTCACACTAGTGCACATGAATATGTTAAGGACACAATATTTGGATATTTATAGACACCAGTAGCTGGGTTGGACAAGGAGTTCTACTTTCACTTATTTTCTTCACTAAATGATAACTATGACAACACTTCCTTTCAAGCATACATTTACTTCAGTCCTCTAAGAAGTTGAACTGTGGAAGAAAATAGTCCTTAAAGAATATTAAATGGAAAGACCCCAGTATAAATTTATACAGGTACATGAACCACAGTCTATTTCAAATGTAGTTTTAAAACTGTACATGCTCTAGGACAGTGAGAGTGAGACACACAAGCCTCTTCCATGCCAACACTGCACCCACTCACACAGCCCACACGGCATCTTAGCTCATGGGTCTCCAACTTAACTCTTCGGGGATAAAAAGCAATTTGTGTCTTAGATAATATGCTTTATTTTTTATTTTTAATGTCTCATAAGACACATCTTCCTTTGTTTCAGAAATCAGCCATTGTTCTCTCTCGCGCCTTGACGGATCTCCCTTCTCTCTGTCAGTCCCCACACAAAGCCACCATCATGAAGGCGTTTGAACTGAGCCTTTTCTCAAATAGGAGCCTGAATGTGCTCTGGGAACACTAACGGACTTCAATAAATAGACACACACTGCCATCAAATCTCTGAGGTCTATACACATCCTTTGAGTATAATTAACTTGGAGGGCTGGCAACATCTAAACAACGACCTCAGTACAGGAGGAAAATGAAGATGCTATATATTTTTTTATCTGAAAATTCTGGAGTTCTTGGATTATTTTTAAAGGTATTATTACATATGATAGA